>OX451209.1:20690816-20755868 GCA_949628255.1 Macrophya alboannulata | reverse complement strand
TTTGCCGACAGTGTGTATCGACATATGCGGAGAAGTGACGTCACGCCATCGGCTTGAGTGGGTTGGGAACACCCACAGACACAGTCTAAACGTGGCGACCTCACCCGGCTTCTACGGAGGCCCGGTAGGGCCAACTATACACATACTATGTCGGTCGATAAAATCAGCATTTACAGACATACACTGTCGATAAAATCATTATTTGTCACCGTTATTAAACATCGGTCCACAATCTACAAGAATCATATTTTTAATGTTATAAAAAATGCATCAACCATTGTCGCGCCACAGGAATATCAATCGATCAATTGCGCCAATCGGCCAATCCTAGCTCGCAAAAATTAACGGAAATCGCGATAATGATCCAACGTTGATTAGAATGCCTAAGAATCTATTTTTATGTGTATGACCGGATGTATTTATTTTCTCGTGTACTGTCACAGAAACAAAGCCCGTGTCCTATTATTATTCCAAATTTTGACAGTTCGCGGAATTGCTTCAACTGGAGGAATTATCCGGAAAAGGATATTTATTAATGATAAAGGCGCATATCGACGTCAAAGGTAACAATACCGTTCACCTATTTCCTCTAAGATTACTCACAAATCGTTATCTAAATGAAAAAAAATACACCTATATTTCGAAGTGGTGTTATGGATTTTATTTTTCAGCCTCGACACAATGAATTCAAATTATTTACAGCTTAAGTTTTGCAAACATGTTACTTCTCCCCTCACTTGCACAATTTATATTCAAAATATTTCTATTTTATATTCCTCTCGAACATTCAATCTCAAAACTTATTCTATGGCTCAACTGATCCAACATTTTACTGTATTTTTTCTAGTTTACTTGTACTATCTATCTACCTTTCTAAAAACCTGATTCTGTCTCTGGCAAAATCTTTCTGTTCTATCAAGCCTAGCTTCGTTTAGTAACTTCTTCTTTCTCAGTCTCGTAAACTCGAAACTTTAGATATTTCCCTTAACTATAAATCAAGGTACCTCCTAATCTAGACACTTCTGAATATCACGAATTTCCTATTTTGGAACCACTTCATTGACAATTATAATACACAATGTATTATTGTATCTCATTCTCAGATGGAACCTCAAAAAACCAAACAGCCAAAGAGAGTGATTCATTGTTCGGATGGAACAATTGAAGAATATTCCTCTGAAGATGAAGCAGATTCTCCAAAAACACAGCCTGAATTGCCAGTCGTAGATCCTGTAAGCCCACTTCATATAAAACAATATTTGACAACTGTAACTTTTGACGAAACAAGACCCTTAATAACACGAATATTCAGTTTGTATATTTGCATCCAATTACTCATGTCTTTATTTTTTAATTTTCCTCTGTTGTCCAGAAAACGATGAGCTGGTTTCCTTGGATGTGGTACCAGACAACCTGGGTGGGTGGTAAAACGTTAGGTGCTTGTGATTACGTTGGTGAAACCCTGGCTAACTTCCTTGGTATAACAAGTTCGAAATTTCAATTCGAAATCAACGAATATCATAGGATGAAAGCCAGAGAGGCTGAAGAACAGCAAAAAGAAGACTTAGAAATGGGTGGCTGGACAGAAAAGAATCGCGATAATCTTGTCACATCAAATACTTCTTCACCCGAGCAGGTGGAAAATAATGAGAGATATTGATTTCTACAAAGACTCAAAGATCTTGAATTATCCTATAAACATTCACAAAATAATAGAAAATTTTTCGAACTTCATTGTCTTTGAAAGAATTTTTACTTACAGTTAATCACGAATTCTTACTTCCAATTTTATACTATTGTCTCTTTTGATTTACGTACAGTTTATTATACCGGCGGAAAATCTGTGTTATATCTACTGATACGCAGATTTTGCATTGGCCAATCCCCATTTTGTTCAGTACCATGTGTTACAATATTTAAAACAATACATAAAGATGTATTGTATAGGATACGAAGGATATGAGTTGATATTATTGCAAGCTTTGATTTGCCTGAGAAGCACCTATATTATTATCTAGCATAAAGATTTAAAGATGTGAAAATACTGTTAATGTTGCTTTGTATACTAATGTTATATGTAGAATTAGGGTCATTCATCTGTGGTGCCTTTTGATTCCGCATTCAAAATATCGAAAACTATCATTCAATGATACACACTTTGTACTTTAAACTGTTTGTAATCACTTCTTGGTCATCTATACAGTTATTTAAATCTTTCAAGAACCGTCCAAGTTTTTAGAAAACTCATCATTAATAATTGTTAAGGAAAATTCTTCACAAACAGTTGATGAAATAGACTTTTTCTCTTTATTGTTGATTAATATTATTATTGATTGTATACTTTTTTATTCAAACAGTAAAAATGAAAGAAATTTTCTCTCGTGCAATCTGTTTCCATTTAACGTTGTTCGAACAACAATTATATATTTTTATTAAGCTATATGTAAAATTCAAACTTACACAAGTATTATCGATTACAATTCATTTTCATTGCAATCTAATTTCATTACTTCAAATTATATTCGATTCGAAATCATTATTCGCGTACCAAATGTATCGATTCAATAGTTACTCTCATTACCTCGAAACGAGAGTTTTACCAATGCATAGTTTCCTTCATCAACTTTACAATATCGCGTTTGAATTTTCTAATTTCTAAAAATGAACAGATGTAGGATTACGACTGTTACCTAGATAGTTAACGATCTTAAAGGTGCCTTAATTAAATTTGATTCTATAAACAATAAAAATAAGGATATTTTTAGCCTACCATAATATGATGGATGATTAATAATAGCAAAATAATACTTTACCTATAGCTTACAATCGAGTTATTTCTTAAAATAATATTCAATACAAAACAATTACACACTGTTGCATCTGCTTGTTAATCTACTTCAAAGAGAAAGAAATAAATGCATCGTTCCGGACGGACAACTCTTTTTACAACTCTGGCATATTTGATGTAGAGAAGCAGCTCGTAATAATGATGAGTATGACCATTCGACCGATATATATCAATATATTCGAACAAAATAATTGTAATTATTGCAATTTATAAGATCATTTGTATTTTTCGGTTTATTATTAACAAAAGATTTCATATAGTTAATATATTTCTCTGAGTTCTTAGTCTTTCGTACAAATAAGCTATAGATTCAAATTGAAGCTAAACAGTATTTAAAATTACTTTGTTATGGATACTTCAGTACTATTGTATACCATTTCTAATGTATCGGATTTGTTGATCTGAAAGGGAGACGAAAGATTACATAATATATTGTAATTTTATTGTAATTTTAGTGGATTTTAAAATTCGTAATATACGTTTAACAGTCAATTGTTGCTTCAGCTTTAACAAAAAGTTGTTTATCCTTCCATAGCTTTATTTAAAAAGGTTGAAAATTGTTCAGGTATTATCACTATCTATTACCACGAGTAATACTCGAAAAACCGCTGGATACTAGTAAAAATTACAAAGTAAGGCAACGTAGTTTCTTGTTATTTGTTACTTGGAAATTTCAAGCAATTTAAGGTCACTACAAACATTTTATATTTGCTGGATTTCTTTCAACGATACTGTGTTGGAATGTTGACAAATTTATCATCTACTCTATCAACCTGTTGATCAAAATTTATAATCTTGTAAAAAAAAAAATAAACTAGCACGCCAGCGTGGCACAGTGAAACCTAATTCTTTCAGCCAAATAATCAAGATGAAGTTAATAGGATGTTCAAATGGTACAAAAAATATTTCAATTTAGTCAATATCTGATAATATGAGACCTCGTATTGCATCTTGGTGTTAAACACATGTACCAATCACTGGCATGTACAGAATATTTAAGTGTAATGCAACTCATATATCCAGCGCTATGGTTATTTTTACATGCCCGTCGCACGTCATTAAGTAACATTTGCTCACGATTCGGGTACAAATCTGTGCAATGCAGCAGTCAATACTAATAAAGAACTTTGCAGCCCTTGCGGCAAGTGTCTTTGTAACCAAGCCCCTTTGTACTGCTCTATATGAGCTAAAAGTTTGTTTGCTATATCGGTACGGAAAGTAGGCGGTAAATTGCAGACTCCTAAATTAATTACAGCCAGTCCCATATTGCTGTTTGGATTAACTCCAACACCGATAAGAGTTCTGCCGATTCGAGAGGCAGTTAACATCAGGTCGGCTGTCAATTGGAGCTCTTGAATTTCCATCGAAGCAAACTTTGATGTGAGGTTTACTTCGTACAAAGAATGCGATATGCGTTTTATCTGCTTGGTAATTTTCTGAAAAGATTAATGACTTATTATGGATTCTGTAACACCGGTTTATGATTTTAATTAGAGAATATAAATAAGCATACTTACCACAAACAGATCAGCGGAAAGATTTTCTAACGATACATTGTCTGGGTCAGTCAAAAGTCGATAAAGCGTTGACCCACGGTTGTCTGGTATTTGCTTCAAGTCTGTTACTGCCTGATTCTTACTCAAAGTCAAAACTAACGTATCCACACGACCCAATTCTAGTATAGCATTGCCCACTTTTCCTTCAGAGTCCCAAAATACGTGAATGTCCAGCAATTTTCCCAGTGTCAGTTGTCTGTGGAAATTTGAGTGCCTTTTTTGAGTTTGTATCAATCAAAGAAAGACAAATAAAAGATTTTAAAACTGGAGGCATTGAATTCAATTCTTCAGATTAGTGTAATCGATAATTGATTCACGCTTCTGCATATTTATTTTCTATTTTGAAGATATTAGAGTTCAAAGGCAGGGAGCTGAAAGGAATTTAGCTACCCCAGACTGCTACCTGGATGTATTGGCGTCAGATGTATCGCAGCATTCCAAATTCAAAGGATCAAAGTCACTAGATGGATTCCACGAAAAGCCAGCTCCGATCAAAAACCCAACCCAAGCAAAAGGGTGCGGAGTCAAATGATGACTACCCGACCAGTGAGCTACTACAATACCAATTGAATTCTGTTGCAGTGCAGTTTTTACTGCATTTCTTGTGTTTGCATATGTAGATGCTGGACACCCGGCTAAACTATTGTAACTCGCTGTTCCAGAACTAGGCAACACATTGCCTCCGGCGTTTCTAAACACCTCTGTCCACTCCGAGAAGTCATAATCCGCCTGAAAAAAAACCCATTTAAAGTAAATAACTTGATGGTTCTTTACACTTATTAGTTTACATTAGCGAAATGATCATGTGGCTTTATAATATTCTCAATTTATTTAAATACGTAGTACAGTATAGGCAATAAACCTTCTCTGATGAATTCTCAGAGGTGATAGTAAACAACCTGAACGATATCTTACCTGAAATCCATATTCTACTAAGACAACGTTGCTGGGAACATTTCGTAAGTCAGGCTTAGAGTGTAATCCATTTGAACATAGTAATAACGTAGCGTCTGAATTCAAGTTCAAAATGTGCCATAGTTCTTGTAGACAAGAGTAAGATTTGAATACTTCTGACATGTCTGTTTCTACAGTTTCATTAGCGGACAAACTTGAGTCTAGATTCTCTAATTGAACCAGCAAACTAGCCAATCTAGGCCCTACGTGGACGTAACTTAAACTTGGAAATGTTGCGAGTAATTCTTGAAAGATTGGCCACATTTGAGGCAAGTGTCGCTGGCTTACGTTAGAGTCAACATCCATAGCTGGCACTAATTCCAAATGGCGATCTCTGTAAATTTTCAATGATGAAATAGGTTTTAAAGCTTTCAGGAAAACTGATTAATCAAATGATTTGAAATTGATTTGAAAAACTATTCTAATGACTATGATTATAGTAAATATTCTACCTGCAATATCGGTCCAGAGTCACCATCTCTGACCTACTGTAACACAGCTGCCAATCACAGCTCGGAGCTAATCTAGAATACAGATGCAGGTGCGATACTTTGAACGCAGACCACAAATCTATCATATGCAATAAGTATTCTAGACTAGGTATTCTCCCTCTTGGAGATATGTCAAGTAAGACCCCCCTATGTTTTAATCTCGGTTCATCCTTGATTAAAACAGCATCAATTTCGCAGACTTCAGAATTCTTGTGCGTTTTACATAGTCTTAATATTTGTACAAATGTACATACTGCGTAATGCAAGCCAGCCAAACTCCCGGCAGTTATTTTAATCACATTTTGAGATACCAACAGCTGGTAGCCGTCGCTAACATTAAACAAGTTTCCATTGACTAAGCATTCTATCTGTTGATCGGAATACAGCTTTCCAGATCTTGGCTGTACTTCACCAATTTTGACGTCGTGACCTAGCTCCAATAATATTGATCTACTAATCTCCCACACATCCAATATTTTGTGTATCGATTCGCTACCTTGTATTATAGAAATGAATAATTCTTTGCCAGCAATAAATGGAGGGGAATCGGTCAATTCGATAATAGCCTTTGGCTGTGGCCAAATTAAATTAAAAATCCCACATTTTTCTCCTAGACTTTTAACAGGGCTATCATTACCAGATTCACGATTTGACCCCTCAAAAATTTGGTCAAATGATTTGTTATTTGAATCAATTGAAAGTTGACTCAAATTTGAAGACTTTGATACTTTACGACCGCTATAGTTTTGTCCCATAAACGTTGCGGCGTTATGCATCGTATCGCTTTCATTTGTCGTTGTAGCTGGTAGAAATTTTTGAAACAAAGAATGCAGCCCAGATTTTCCAATCGATAAATCATATGGAGTCTTTCCAGCAAACGTTCTGTAACATTATAAGAATCATGAATACATGGGGTCATTTTAATATAAGTTATGCTTTTACGAACAAACATGCATAGATCTGTAATATCAAGAATTGTATAGCCTTGGAAGACTTTTACCCTTTAATTGCACGCGTCAGAGGATTAGCCCCAGAATTTAATAATTTTTGACAAATTGCTATGTCTCCACGATTTACTGCATCGTGTAAAGGAGTTGCTCCGCAACCATTTTCCGAATTCACATCCGCTCCTCTGTCTAGAACGATTAATAAACTTATATTTGTGTCAGACCTATGCCAAAGATCTTGATTTGTAAAAGAAAAAAAAGTAGTTTTATAATAATTCTTAACTGCGCTTCAGGAAAAATATCTAAATTTATGTACATATTTAATTCATTTAAGTCAATTATCCAAGCACCTATAAGACATGTGATAATATCCTTGTTGCCATAGCAGGCAGCCCAATGAAGCGGAGTATTTTTACTCCCTTCCGAATCCCAGGAATTAATGTTTATACCTGCAGCTAATAATGGAACAACTCTGCCAAGCCTGTGAAGTAGTTTATAAATTCTCAATCAGTTATTTAAATAAAAAATTATGGTAGTATGGTAGCTGTAATCTGGGAACTGCAGAGGCAAAAAAATTACAAGAAATTTAATAACGTTATCAATATTTTTGCTCTCAAGAGTTAAACAAAATGCTAAAAATGTATTTCATAAAATGCATTTCAAGGTATGAATACAATTTTCATATCCTTGCTTGCCATATCTACGTGAGTCGTTATATATCCAATAATAAATGATCAAAAATATTTTGTTTAAAATTGTTTTGCTGACTTACTCTGAGGCAGCGGTAGCTCTCAAAAGATCGTCAACATAGATACGTCGTATGGCATCAGAAGATGCGACGTCTACGGCGTTGTAGCCTTGGGAATTTTCAATCGTAGGATCTGCGCCGCAGCTCAAAAGAGTTCGTACAACATCCACCTGATTAATCTGATAATAAAAAGCAATAAAAAATTTAAAGAATATTTTTCTCTCAAGCTATTTATTTTGCATTGACAGAAATGGTAAATGTTTGTAAGATAAGTGAGAGAGCATCTGTGTTACCTTTGATGCGTATAGAAGAAAGGTTCCTTCTTCCAGAAGTGGCTGATTCAGAATTTGTTCCTTGGTAAGACTGTCGCCTGTGTTTCCATTCTCACCTGAACGAAATGATGAAATTTAAAAACCACATAATTGCTAAATGTGGACTTATTTATTTTTTTCTAGGGTTTTAAAAAAAGGGATGGATTGTAATTGATGAAAGACTTGTACAGTAGAACCTCGATTATCCGAACCTCTGTTATCCGAACCCTCTGTTATCCGAACCACGATCGCTTTAACCGAACCCTCCATTATCCAAACCTCAACTTGCTGTTGTATGTTTTGTTTTGTTATGCGAGCGTTTTTCGTGTTTTATTACATAAATATTTGTTAGTTAGACATTTGATACTTAAAAAAAAACTTTAAACCAAGTGCTAAATGTTTATAAATGTTATTAAATAATATATTTATATAAATATTGAAACATATAGGTATGTATATTTGTAAGTGTGTTACATATATCTTGAATATTTCCCAGCGCTGAACATATTCGTGTCACCTAACATTACTGTTCGATTATCCGAATTTTCGATTATCCGAACTAGGCCCGGTCCCAATTGGTTCGGATAATCGAGGTTCTACTGTATATTTGCTGATGTGGTCGAAATTGATGATTTCTGTACTTAGGTTATATCGTACATGCGTCTAGCAACGATCGGATAATGTCGGTACGGCCGTGCTCGATTGCCGTGCGAATATTTTCGCATATATCTTGCATTTCTATTGAATATTTTGCATTATTATAGCGCGTTTATAGTCTTCAAAGTATTTAAGCTTATGTTGTATATTGCATCAACTTCGTGCCAGCCGAGCTGTCAAATAGGTAGACGTTCGCGCTATCTGCAGGCTGAAAATAAACTATAAAACGCGAGGAAAATAATTCAAAATTTGTACATGTTTGATGGTTTATTTTTAACACTGAAACGCATAGAACTTAGTTCTATGATTTTTATTAATTGCTCGTATTGAGACATCATCTTTTCAACTTGTGATTTTTTAAATCAAGTATTCGAAATTGAAAGTCTCTAAAAATTAATGGATTTTTATCCAATTTTTCGATTTTACGAACATGAGAGATTAAATGCTGATTATTTAGAACTTTCCGGCTAATGAAATTAATGATAGTTGTGGTAATTAAAATAGTCAAAGAAACATGTGGATTGATTTTATTCCAAACGAATCATGCATTTTGTTTTAATCATTTCTCAATCAACTTCGTCAGGCCTCACTGGATGCGTCAGTGGAATAACTGATTTCTTCTTTACGTCCCTTGAGAGTGCCTTTCGCATATCTAGAATAGAAGATTGGATTGATAGAAAAATATTAATAACAGAGAACAGAAAATCAGAAAGAATTACGACATCAAGAAGTTATCCTGTTCAAATATCATTATCACTAAACAATAGCTCACTGAATTTTACTGAATGTTTGAAATATTTCAATTTTAGCTTAGAGTGGTAAAAATACGCGAATTACCATAGGCATTTTCGTCAGGGTCACCGCTGTAATATTCTAAAACGGTTCTGTAAACAATGTAACCCAATTGCTGGTACATTTTTATTGCCACTTTGTTACTGACTCTGACAAATAGATCAACAAAGTATGCTTGCTTCCTAAAACATAGAAAAATCACAGATACAATTAATTTACAGCTTTCTTAATGCTGATAATTAGAAAAGCGTAAATCTCCTGAATACCAATGAGCTAGAGGAAATATTTAAAAATTATGGTAAAAGGCAGGAAACACATTCTAAGAGGGAAAAATTAAAGCATGTGATTAGGATCAAATTCTGTTCATATTGATAAGAAAATGCATACTTTTCTGATACTTCTTCCAAGAACTTCATAAGCGTGGCAGCCAATCCTAGCCTTCGATAGTCAGGAGAAACAGTAAGAGCTGTTACATGACCGTGCCAATTTTCACCATGACCCTCGGCTTTTCCCATAACTGCAAACGTCCTATAGAAGTAACGAATCCAACACTAATATGTACTATTAAATACAGATAATTGGGGGTTTTCATTTTTATCAGCATCCCAAGACAGTTTGAAAATATACAATATTATTTTATTTACTGTAACCCATGATTTCTCCAGTTGGAGATTCGGCCACTTGGAAATACTCAGGCCAGTGGGCAAGGTATTGCATGTAAAATGATAATCCATACTAAGATAAAACTGTTAAGGATTTATGTATGATATTTCAGAATTAAAGTTTTTAATTTTTTCCCATGGTGCTAAAATTTCGCAATTTTGTCGCAAAAATACGCTTCTCAAAGGATACTGTTTCGGTGAGTGGATCCAAATTCCTAATCAGCAACAGATACAAAATATATGATTAATAACTATCCGTTATGTAAAGATGAAGAAAATTTGCAATACAATGAAATATTTTCTAATAAAAGAGTAAGAAATAAAAATATAGTAGATACAACAACTGAACAGCTCTAGGTTATTGAGTAAAATTTTCTCTAGGTTATCTTTCGTCGATTTTACTTACACGTTGTTAAATTTGAACATATCATCGCACGTAAACGGTCTCAAAATCGACATTCTATTTTGATATATTTGTTAAATAATTGTACAGCCAAATAATACAAGATAAATATAAATAAAACTAATGTTATTTCCAATTGAATGAAAATTCGCCATTGACTACGTTGTCAGTGTAGGTAGTTATAAGAAACGTAAGCGATATTAAATTATGGTCTCGTCCAGTTTGGAAGTTTCTGGCGAAACTATTTACAGCAGCACGATGGCGCTACATGTTAAAATACTCGTTTCTGATCGCCGGTGTGAATGCGCCTTATAATAAGTTAACCTCAAAAACGTACATGGTTATTGAATAGAACCACAAACAACAACCGACGAATTTCTTACATTACCCAACGCAGCGGAAAAAAATTTGTAATAAATATGTTTAAAACAATACGCATCGCTTCTCTGATAAGAAATTTCGCAACGAAAGCGGAGGAAATTGGCAATCTCGTCAAGGTGCGTTACGGAATATACATACATATGTATGTATATAATATATATTCCTATATTTAAAAATCAATCTTAGCTTAGCAAACTTTCAATTGATGATGCAACAACAACATTATAGCTTTACGTATTTTATTGAATCGTAAAACAATCAGTCCTTCGTTATTCGGCTCACTTTAATATGAAATAAAATCGCTTGAAAATTTTTACGTCACTGTATACATCTAGGTATTTACGTACTCAATTGTATTTATAATTGTTCTATTTTAAACCGGTTTTCTCGATAAACTGCTTTGCTTTTACTCGCATTTTTATACAGTAAAATATTCTAATCCGCAAATTGAAGTGTTACATAAAAAATCCAGTATCACGATCGTTTAATTACCTTTTCTGCATTATACATACCAACAATAAAAGATAACATGTTATATTTCCATCATTCAGGGAAATAAAGTAGTAGTCTTCATGAAAGGAGTACCAGAAGAACCACGATGTGGCTTTAGCAATGCTGTTGTACAAATCCTGAGAATGCACGGTGTCCAATATGATGCACATGATGTATTAGTTGATGAGAATCTCCGACAAGGTATCAAATGACATCTGAAAAAACTTTCCTAAAACCCTACGGAATAGATCAATGTACCTTGCTTCCAATGTTATCAAATTTTCTTTTACAATCGCCTAAGTTTGAAACTTTTATTAATCTCATAATTATAATTCAAATTGTTCAAGATATATCCTCGTTTGTTAAAGACAAGTAAACTAACAAAATTGTGTTGTTTTATTAGTTAAAATTTTTGTGGATCACATCTACACTATAGTGTAAAATTTTGCTACTATAAAGATTTTAGTCAAATTTTTAGCCCTCTGGCAATAATCTATTTCCTCAAGATCCATATAATGATGAAAATAGTTCGATGCTTTGACATTTTCGTTTTACAGGTATTAAAGAATTTTCAAATTGGCCAACGATACCGCAAATTTATATAAACGGTCAATTTGTTGGAGGATGTGATATAATGCTTCAAATGCACCAGAATGGTGAATTAATTGAAGAGTTGAAAAAAATTGGTATCAACAGTCTCCTTTTAGAGAAGAAAGGAAAAGACGCTGGAAATACTAAAGAATAGAAAATAAAACAGTTTGGGTTCGTTGTAAATAATTAACAAATTTATGTTATTGTTGAATTTATTTTTTACCTAGTCAATGTTACTTGTTACATGTAATAAAGAACTTAATATCCTCTACATGAATTGTTTGAAATATAAAATACTACAAGCAATAGAAACGTCATAGCAAAAGTATTCTTTTTTTTTTTTTTTTTTTTTTTCAAATTTTTAATGGTAAATTACCAATCTCAACAATAACTGTCGATAAAAGAATTTTTCTGTGCGTGTATCATCTTTGATGCATCATACAAATATTTTTCAATATCCTCAATCTCGTATACGATTATAATCGTTGTTGGCTTTGGCAGTTGTTATTTTCCTTTTTCCTTTCTTCGTATCATCAGATGACTAACAATGTCGTATTATTATAGTCAGATATTTATGCGCAGAACTTTCGTTATAATACATTGTGCTTGGTAGATGGCATTAATGAATTTCCTCAACCATATTCTATCGCGGTCTAGAATGTTGATTGGATCATTTATAAGATGAAAATTTTTCATCTCTGATTGTACTCGGCTCGATAAAATATGCCTATATATGGTTGAAGAATCTGTCTCTAAATATACGTATACAATACGCCTTATACATATTTGTGATAATTACTGAGCGTGTGCATTAATTGCCGGAATAATGACGTAATATTATTTTCATTAAAAACTGATATCAAGTTGAAAATAATGGTGGCTGCTAGTCAAAGGCTGAAAGAAGTCAAAGTCGGTTATGTCCGCACTCCTCCGCATCGTTCGCGCGGGGCAAGGCGGGGGTGGAACGGGTATGGCGCGCGCCGAGGTCGCGGCGAAGGTGGAAAAGTGGGAGAAGAACGAAGCGCGCGAGCCACAGGGCCGTACGCGTCGATGCGAAAGCTAAGCCTTTGATCGGTGCGGCTAAGCGGCTGGAGTAATAGATATATGTATATCCCTTATAATCGCTAATGTTTACCGCAATGACTATGCCAAGAGAAATGACCCACATAACAAACAAGTATCATCAATATTTATCCATTTAATAATAATAATAATAACCGATTGAAATAATTGTTACAAGAATTTACGCGCTGTTGTCGCTCTCCAGCTACGCGCGGCTAATGACAATCGCAAACCGGAAAGCGTATCACGATCCTCGACAAAGATCATCAGCCAATAATATGTAACGCTACTTTGGGCTCGCCGTGCGGTCTACACGTTCTATAGTACGTTGATGTATGTCTCTATGTGTACAACGCGCTATCGCCTAGCCGCTACGTAGCTGTATCTATGTAGTAAGACACGAAAGTATGCATGCACGTATATGTATACATGACCGTTCTCTCACGTGTCAACGCTGCGCACGAGCCTGAATCGGTGAAACGGGGGATCGGGGAAGCCGAATAGCGGAGGAGGCGGCCGTCCTGTAGCTCTCCGAGTGAGAAGAGGTGGGGAAAATGCGGAGGACCGCGGAGAGTCGGTACGGTGCAAGAGGCGGCAGGGCGGTCGGGCAGGAGGGAAGGAGGAAGCAGGGTTTGAGGTTGTAGTAGCGTTTGGAGTGATAGGGGAAATCAGTTGCCGTACAAAATCCACCGCGGGTACACGTGCGTACTGCACACATTTGATGTCATTTGTATAATTATCATCGGTTTTTAAATACAAAATCGTAACCATCATAAAGAAAACTCGTGTCTGTCGGCCGCGTGACGTCAGTCAGCCGTCTTGGCACGCTGATTAAAGAATCCGGCACACTAAAGATTTGATTAAAAATAATATGTAATGTAAAATGATTGTTAGGCCGAAACTAACAATAGATAGATTTCGCTCCTAAACGTATCGTTTTTGATTTTTGTTGTTCGTTTCTTTTGTTTGCTAAAAGAATAGATTCGCGCCAGCGTTAACTTACACCTATAAACTTAGTTTTACGTATAACTACTTGGGCTCTATTTACATACTTGTATACACACATAATAATATCGTAGTATAAACATTGGACATTAATACGTTATTGAAAGTCCCGCAAAGCGTCGTCGCATCGTTGGCAGTGTCTTGATGCGTACCACGACCTCTGCCAGATAAGACGCGGACGAAATATATTCATATACAAACTAAACGATAAGAAACACGAGGGGGAGAGAGCCAATCAAAAGACAATTATTTCTATTGGCGCCTGAATACTTCATCGAAAGGATGCTCGACTTCGAACAACAGACCAATCAGGTTCAAGCTTTGGCCTCTTTGGATCAAGACTGGCACCTGCTCGAGGGTAAGTCGCGCATGACCTTGATTATTAATTTGTTTATCTATTGAAATCGATTTTTAATTTAACTTTTTTTTTCTTCTCCTTTGTCGTTCCCCTTTTCGTATTTCTCCTAATTATGCGGTCATTCTACCTACGTTTAATACAAACCGCGCTATAGAGCTCAAGGTGACTCGTATGAAACCTTAAAAAAAAAAATTAATAAATAAAAAAAAAACTTTTCTGTCTACGCGATCGTCAGATGTCTTCTGCTAATAATCGTAGAACAGTAAACCCCCTTGATCATGTCCAAATATGTTTTGGTTCAATTATTCACTCTCTTACGATTCATCGTTGTATTTGCGAGTATAGTTGGATTTAAAAATTACTCATATAATTTCAAAATTACTTTATACATATACTCGTTTTCCGGCTCGTTAACAATTGCCAAACTATGCGCCGGCGACGTCATGCGAGTAGTTTTCCTACTTATATTTATATACAAAATATACGTACATGGTATACATACATACGTATACACGCACTGCAGCAGGGCAGTTGTGTTATCGTTGACAACACAGCTTCGTGCGCTCCATTCCATTCCATTCCATTCCATTCCGTTGCGTTGCGTTCCTTCAGGCACGCGACTTAAGAGATCGAGACGTAATCCATGAGACAGACAATTCAAATTCAATAATAATTGTTGGAGGAGCGAAACGAAACCTAATTACTGGTAGTGATATTAATTATTATTCTAATGCCGTTGATCGTATACGAGACAGAAAATAACGTTGCTCGATTTTTAACGCGTCATTAATATCCTGCGACGAAGGTTGAATTTGATTTTTTTTTCTCTTTCTTTTAACTTGCGTTATAATAAGATGCGTTATCTTCAACAAGTTATTATAAGTGTAAACGCGCGTTCAATAAATTCATATCGTATAAATATTATACTAGACGCGTTAGCAGAATTCATACGTTATACATTATATTATCCGAGCGTGTATGATCAGGCAATCTATCGTTATAGTGTAAAATTATTGAGCGATTTAACTTGATTAACAATAATTTTTAAACATGTTCAATAAGCTACATTTATACGATATTGTCACGAAGATTTAAGGTCATCAAACAACAACAAGTCGAGTCCTTGATATGTTTATCCGAAATGTTATTCAAGAATCATTCATACATGATATACGATTGTCTCGAAATTCCGATTAATTTTTATTTTTATTTCGTTTTCATTTCTTCCGTCATTCTGACTCACGATTCGGGGATGTACTGTAGGTATATATAATAATCAGAATTTTCTTTCCTCCTTCACTTTTCGTACATACATTTTATCTTAGGTATATTAATTAATTATATAATGTATATCACACAAATTAACCAAGAGTAAACCATTGATCTATTTTCACAAATGTCTCGTAACTCGGATTTCGTAACGTTTATCAATATTCATACAATATCATTTTCTCGAATCCCTCCGTTATGGACAATTGTCGAAATTTAGCGTTGAATGCATCGCGATTACTTTCCATTGTATCAACACGTTGTATGTATACGTACATTCGAAACCTTCGAATTAACGCTCAGATAATTGAATATAGAATTAACTCTTATCAATAACTCGAGACGCGGTTGATTGTTTATAAGGAAATAAAGAAGTCAGATACTCATACATTGGTTTTTTTCTAACCAATTGTTTACACATTGATTGTGTTATTAATGAAAAATTAATTTCTTTACTACGAATATTTATTTTTTCATATACTCATCGAATATGCTATAAATTGTGCACCTATGGTCCTTTTTACAAGGAAGCAAATGTTTTCGTTATTCTTCAAGACGTTCATATTATAATACCAAGGAAGTCGTGTTGGAAAATCACGAACTCTTGAACAAATAATTGGAGTCAGAATTCATTTTTTTCTGATTCATAATTCGATGAATTGAAATTACGACGAACGTGTACTGGTGTATAATGTATGTATGTATGTATGTATGTATGTAACGTACCTCTCCCTACCTTCGTTGGCTTTCGGTTACACATATTATAACACGTGCGTGGAACGTGCGTACGATGCAGATTGAAAAATAAAAGCAGAAGAAAAAAAAAAAAAAAACGGACAAAAGTATCTTGCATATATATATACCGCACTATCTACGGTACGATTGTATTTTTCTCACCTCCGTCAAGGACTGCATTTGATCAATAATATTATACGAACTAGGTATAGCTATCGATAACTCGACTTTTTTCCCTTCTATATGTATACGCCTACACTCACAGAACAATTTATACCTATAATACATACATACACGTTATACTTATATTTACTGATAGCCCACGCTACAGAGATACAAAATTGGAATTGCTCATTCGAAGAATGTTGAACGTGAAATTTTCTCAGTAAAGAAAAAAAAAAAAAAAAAAGATTTTTCGTAATATACATGGAATTGTGAGCTTGATTATCATTGAGAACTTTTTTTTCTCAACATTTAGCGGACTCCGTACTCCGCGCACCAAGTCACGTCGCCCTAATATAATACACATATGTATGTACATATTACTTGATTTCGGTTTTTCATTAAACGCATTGTATATAGCGCTATGCATAAAGGCATTGTTATACTGCGCATCTGCAGTGTGTATAGTATGAGACGTATTTTATTCCATCACAAGCCATTGGAAAGGTCTATTTTCAGGGCAATGGTACGAAGGCAATGGCCCAATTGACATCCAGGGACGTAGAGAGCTAAGGTCGCCCCCATCCCGAACTCGGTCTCAAGGACCCAAAGTTCATTCACATCAAAAGCGCTGAAAACTACGCGTAAAGGTTTTGTTGTTTCCATTTGTTTTTTCTTTTTGTTTTGTCCTTTTTTTCCAATCAACCTTCGGGTCACCTGTAACGTATAGAAAATCCCCGACACTTGCGGTTTGACATATCTTGTATATCATAAAATCCAGTCTCAATTTATTGCAATATATTATAATATTTACACCTGTTCTTAATAACTACAAGAGTACAAAATATTCTCAAATATTCGCGATTTGTTTCAGTTTGAAAATCAATTTTGAAGAAAATTAAAAATTTTAATTATATTTCTCCTCAGTTTGTTTTTTATCACTGTATTCCGTATCTTACTTGATGAAAAATACGGTGTGTATTATTTATGTATCCATGTTTTTTTTTTCCCTTTTTAAAATTAATTTATAATTCATGGACCGCAAGGGAAAACAGATAGAGACAGAGAGAGAGAGAATTAAAAATAAAATTCTTTCTTAGATATTTACGCGTAAATGCAGAGCTTTGATTGCGAGTCAATTGTCCAACGAAGGCCTCATCTCTCGTGACGTAATAGAAAGTATAAATACAAGGCTGTATACCATAGGTTGTTGTTATTATATCGTAATAATATTATTTTAGTCATATTATAACTTGTTCAAATACAGACTAGGTATATAAAATTCCATCATAACTATATTACAAGTAAAAGTATAAAATAGAAAGAAAAAAAAGGGTGAAAAAAGAACTTGTCTCCTTTTTTTTTTTTGGAGGGATTATTTTATTTTCTACTAATCTGAGATTATCGCGAGGATTTCAAACCCTTCAATTAAATTCGGTACGATTTTCAATCATCTTTGTTATTAACGGATCTTCTCAGACGACGAGAAAAAACAAAATCGATATATTTGAACCTTCACGAAAACCTTATCAAACCCAAAATGTCTCAATATTATACCTACCTATATAATGCGTAGATTTATACAACGTTTTTATTTACCTTTCATATCTTTTCTACGACTTATAAAAGGCTCAAATTTATTCCTGCAGTAATTCTTTATAAATAGACCGGAATAAACTTACAAAAAAATAATAATAATAATAACAGTAATAAAAAGAACACATAATCGTCCATCTGATAAAATTGATTATCCAATTAGCTTTACACATGTACATACCTATACGTATACGTACGGATAAATTCTATTTGTATTGATTAAAATTCAATGAATATTTTCATGCCCCTAGATGATCGCGTCTAGAACTTGACGGATAATCAGACCCTCTTCTCCTCGGGTAACGGTAGCCATGATTTTCCTTCTCGTATACCTACCTCCGAATCCAAGTTTTTGCAGTTGAATTTTTTTTCTTCACCCCTAGAATGTGTATGTATAGGATATACACGAGACGGTTTATCATGCACGTTTTATGAATACTTCAAGATTTTCTGAGTTCTAAAAATGTATAGTATATACCTATATGAAGAACCGCAGCTGAGGTAAGGTGAAATAATTTCGCATGGATCAGGTTTTGTAAGCTGCAGGTATAACAGTCGCTCTAACTCTAATAAAGCAACGTCGCTGGGGCTACTACTTTCCCTTTATACAATTAGCAATGCGGCAGCATTAGATCGAGGAATAGTTTCGAGAGATTGTTTGGAGTTTAGTGAAAATCATGTTCCGTGGAGTAGACCTCTGCAGATATCAGAAACAGTTTTTTTATTTTTCGCGGAAAAATAAATTTAACTTTTTTGCAAAAAAAAGAAAATCAGTTAAAAAAAAAAAAAGAAACCTTTCTTTATTTTCAACTCGATTTATAACTCGTGAAATAATTTTTCAAGAGATTTTATGTATATTATCACAAGAAAAACTTCTTTACATATCGTCTAATAAGGTTTTATAATTTTTTTTTTACAATTTTTTTTTTTTTTTTTTTTTTTACGAAAAATGATGACGCATTTTTGAAAATGATTAACACCGAAGTGTATGTAATTGAATATAAAAAGGTATAACGTTACGAACGGAGGAGTTGAATCTAAATGGTTGTGTGGATTTAGTGTATACGTCGACTTGTAGGTCAATAACTTAAGGTGCTTCGTATATTAGGTATAAATATCGATTTCCGGTTACACGAGGTTGGTAGTATATGATCAACTTAACCATATTATATATGGTTTGTCGACATATGCAGATAGGAGAATAAATATAGGATGATTTGATAAAATTTAGATCTAAGGGAATTATAATGTGAAAATAGAAAAATGGAAAATGGAAGAGAAAAGAAAATCGTACAATGATTTTTCATCTTTTTTACACGTCTTAGAAAATCAAGTGTTCTAATAAACAAGAATGAGGTAACTCCGTCGATTTCCCTTTTAATTCAACCGAAAGTAGGTTTCTGGGTCACGACGCGAAAATACAACATCGTCTTGCCCGTTACCGCTATGCCTATACTAGCATATACATATACTATCTCCAACACTAGTATATAATATAACATTTTTTATTTCCTTTCTTTCTTTTTCTTCTTCTCTTTCGCCTTCTTTTTACGCTCGATTTGTTGTATAATATTTAACATATGCCATTTGTCGATTCAGTTGAATATTATATAGTTACCCCCACTGCTTTGGAAACGTGTATATACATATGTATACGTATACCATCTATCAATATAAAATCGATTATAATTCGTGAAAAATAATCGAATGAAAATTATTCCAAATAATTACGAATCTACGTGTATCGTATAAAAAAAAGATAGTAATTTCTTCTTCTTTGAATGTTGCCAAAAATCGAATGTGAAGCTAAATGTTCAAAACTAACCTTATTATTCAAATTAAAAAAATTGATCACCGCGATTCGGAATACACCATCTTATTTTACGAACTACTAATCAACTATAATTACGATGAGAAGCTACAGATTACGCATGCGAGTACTTAACGTAAGCGAGATTTAACCTAATGAAAATTCTTTAATTTTCAACGCGTCTTGGGGATTCGATGCCTCATCTTATTGTACCAACACGCCTTTTCGTTTCTCTCTCTTTCCATCCGCGTGTCACTAGTTGCTCAGTGAAATGACGCGGTTTATTAGAATAGCGAAGAAGTATAAGTATGAGAGAGGAAGTAAACCAGTGAGTCGAGACGATATCGCATTAGGAGAACAAAAAAGAATAATAAAATAACAGATAAGAATGATACCAACACTACAACCAGCGAGGTTGATTCTGGAATTGTATATTCATTTGTTAAACCATTTGGTCAATAGATATTGGAAGTATAATGATAGTTATATCTTGTAGTGATAAAAAAAAAAACTAAATAACCACAGAAACTATGGTATCTAGTATACCTATACTTTGTGTTGTTTATTCTTTCCGATACCGTTTCCGCATATAATTCAGTGGTAAAAGGACGTTCGTTCGATTATCCTTTAAAAGAAGAAAGAGAAAAAAAATATATATAAAAGTTACCCGGGTTTGAATTTTGATGAACAAGTAGAATTTCGATTCAACGTTTGCTGGTTACAGATCAACTAAACTATGAAAAATTTCAAGACCTCGATTTATCTTGATCGTAGACATTCGCGATACCAAACTATATATACCTACTCGTAATTATATTCCGATACAATTCGTATATACCTACCTACCCGATGCCCACACTGAGCGATATACATATTTTTACTCCACGGCCTAAAAGTCACAGTCGAAAAACCATTCCGGACGCAACAAATACATATACGATGTTAGCCGAGCGCACCATGTCGTTATCTCTCATTACTAAATTATCAGGGAACTATAATAATAGTCGACAAAATTATAAGGCATGAATAATCGTGAAAATTACCTTTATCATTCCTGTACATAACGTAGTGATTTAGAAAAATATATAATAAAGAAATATACTGGCGGGCCAGTAACCCTGTTTTAACTGGAAAGTATCATGAATAATATGAATTATACATTAACCCCCCTCCGTACGAATGTATTTAACCATACGTACTTCCTAAGTGAATATTTGTTCTGATAAGCGCGATACAAAAGTTGGCGCGTGACGAAACAAGAAAGACGTGATATACCTACGCTCGGGTGATACCGCGGGACATATGTATACATACATATACTGGATAGAAATCGTTGAATTTTTAATATCATTTTTACACCGAATATATAGGTATATATATATATATATATATATATATATATATATATATATATATATATATATATATATATATATATATATATATATATACCTATATATATATATATATATATATATATATATATATATATATATATATATATATATATATATATATATATATATATATATATATATATATATATATATATATATATATATATATATATATATATATATATATATATATATATATATATATATATATACATACACACATACACGAAATATTCTACATATGTATAACGTTCGAGAATATCGACAAACCTCTCGATGCTTTGTTCTACGGTACGTCGCGAGGTATCGATGTATACAGGTATAGGTATAGGAATAATGAATTTATGTTATACATAGATATATACCTACATGTATGTACATACATACATAGACAGAAGAAGAATAAGATTATTTGGGTTTTTGAGCGTCGAGATTCCAAGGACGATAGCACCGCTTATCGTGCATTCTAAGCATCCGAACCTACTATCTATAGTTAGACAGCTGCGAGTATACCTATGTAAAGGCGAGCACGACTAACCAGAAGGCAGAAACAAATACAGAGCGTACGTATATAGGTATATAATATACGTGTATATGTATATATATGACTAGGCGCCGCGGTCGTCGGCACACGTCGCGTCGTCGTCGAAAAGTTGAGATTTCTCCGGACGTATATAGAGAAACACCAAGGCTTGTTCGCGGTCACGCAGCAAGAAGAGAAGAGGCGGTGTGTTGTCGTCGTGCCTGTCGCCACCGCCGACGCCACCGTACGACGACGACGACGACGCGTGCACATAGTTCGGCATCGAGTCTCATTCTTATATTATAATAAACGCGACAAAATATCCCGTGTAAGTAAGTAAGTTAGTCAGTTTATCGCATGTATGTATGTACATTATAGTGTAGCTGGGATTTGAGATGAAAAAATAAAATCAAATATATCATCTGCCTGTAATAACTCTTCAACTCTTATAAGGGAAAGCATATGTTCCGGCAGTTTTGGTTTCGCATACTAGCTCTGGCTATAGACTCGTATGTACCTGTTCAGGTGCGGATGAATTTTTTCAAATAATTTTAACGATCCGCTGCGAGATATGAACTACCATACGTATACATATATGTATAGGTATATGTACCTATATACCGGTTGCCGTCGAACGAATAAAAAAAAAAAAAAAAAAGGCACAGGCAGCGATCTTGCCCTCTTCGCACTTTTTCGCTTGTGTTATTTGCTGCAGTGGTATAACTAAGATTAAAGAAAGAGACTTGCCCGCACAGGTATACAGGGGGACTTATTCGCGCAGATAAACTCGCGTCGAAGACCCCCCCTCGCTATGGGTCCCTGTACCGCCAAACTCGTGCTTCGATCTTGTGCGATATATAGGTATAGGTATATCTGACTACCTATACCTACGCTACGCTACGCTACGCGGTGGTGTGCGCATGACGCACAGCCATCTGATTTTCGTCTACCGTAAGCTCAGCAATACTCTATTCCTCGGTCTGCTCACTTTACGCCTCTTTCGCGAACGTCTAGCCCCGCGCCGACGTACGCCATCGGCGCGACCCCACCATCACAGACGCGACGACTACGACGACGACGACGACGACGACGATGACGAGTACTATAGTAGATTGCTTATGCCTATACTACTTTAGACCTTACGGCTTGCTTATAGTATGTATGCCGCACAGCGTAGTGCACGTGTGGCTTAGCCACGATTATGTGTATGTTTATACACGGTGAGATGCGATAGTCTATAGTCTCTCTATACCAGCGAGACACTTCATACTTAATGCGGCGGTCTAGGTGTAGACGAACGCTTCACGCGATACGGGATTCGTTGTGGCTGTATATGTACGGTCGAAATACAGTACTCCATAAAATGAAATTCTAGGCTTTTTCTATATTTCATAGATTGACTTGGTTTTTTTTTCCTCTTTTTTTTCCCCTTTTTTGTCTATTTCTATTCAATTTTAATAATCGACTCACTTGCTACTAGAATAAATATCGTTTATAACTTTTTAAATTTTCATTTCAATCAACTTCAGTCTAGACGCTCGTACGTCATTAATAATCCTTATCATCGATTATAGTTCAGTTATCAGGCATAGCTAAACGCTTCAATCATTACGCAGATATATTTTTGTCGGTAACAATATAAGTATGTATAGGACTGTATGTACAGGCATAGGTTATGAGTGTACGAATAATCGGAATTAGTTACTCTGGATGTTAATTTTTTTTTTTTTTTTTTTTCATTCTTTCTTTTCGCATTGGAATTTCCTCATCGCGTCATAGATGGGTTTTTCGTTTGTTATTTCTTACCTAGTACGCCACGTCTCGTCATTCTTACAATATGATAGTTCGTGTGTCACGTGCCCCTGGTACTCGTCGTCCCTGACGTCCCTGTCGTCGTACTCACGTATGATTTAGTCGGCGAGGTCGAGTTGTCCGTTAGTTTGTAAGTCTTGTCCGTTTCTCGGCTGAACCTGAACCGGAGAGAGCCACGGTATATCTCGAGAACGAATAAAACTATCGGGATTTCAATTCTCCACGCGAGTTTTTATACACTCTCGCAACTACAGTCGGACTTCATTTATCTGCCATATACATATACGTATAATTACTGTTAAATATTTATCACATGATTATTACTATTATTATAATTATTTTTATTATTATTATTATTATTACTATCATTATCAGCGAATAACTAGACGCGGTGTTGTAATATGTATAAATTTCATCTTTATAAATCCCCTGGTGACATTTTTCGGTTTACGTAAAGGTTATATATCACGGGTGCAGTTATATGTACGTACCGGGCTTGATATTAAATCTCATACTCTATTTTGTTTCTATTGATTAAAACTACGCGAAAAAAAAAAAAAATAAAAAAAATAAAATAAAATAAAAACTGCACAGTTTTCTGAACTCGGAATATTAGATAATTTCTATATCCTGTGAAGATTAAACGTTCTTCCGGTTTTGTTAGAATTTCAGATATATCCAGATACGTATCTACCTACTTCCGGTTCGTTGATATACAAGCATTATATAAACGTATTAAAATTCATTCGTATATGTATAATAGGTATATATCCGCGTTAAGAAAAAAAAATAAATAAAAATAAAAAAAAAAAAATATTTATTCTCACTTTCCGGCTATCGTTATAATATTGATATTTCCTTGAATAGTTTTATCTAGGTATACATATATAGGTATATTTGTATACATATATTACATATGCGATTATTATCGAATAATTATAAATCGACTATTTAGAGATTTGTGATCGAAAAAATAATCTATATAATAAATGAAATGAACAATCGATCATATGTAATATGAAAATTTATACGGGTATACGCGTATATTCGCGAAAGATTCTCTCATTTACCTAGACTGAGTTTATTTAGTTACACGTTAAGCAATATCAGCCTCTATATATGTATGTAGTTTTCATCGTGCTTTCTTCGGAGTAACGGAACAGCAGCACGCCGCGTAACCATGCAGACCTGTACAGTACAGAGAGACAACGATCGCGCCAAACCCTGGCACTGGAGAAACTTACTTTTATACATCCATACCTATCTAATACCTATATGTATAATATACCTACATAATACATAGATATACATACATATGAGTATATCTATATACCTACTATAATCGTGCGACATACCAATAAGATGAAAAAAAATCTTACTAGCTTGTAGAGATTCCTTTTCTCTGAGTATTTTTTCTTTTTTTTCTTTTTTCATTGATTTTTATGTCGTAGCAAAAATTGCAATGAAACAGTAAGATGTCTAAAGCTGACTTTAATATTGATAGCGTAGAGGGTTTATAATATAATATATATATTCAAAATACGATGCTATAATTAATAATCGAAGGGATTGAACAGCCAGTCGACCAGCCGACCGACCAGCCAACACCATCCGGCTGCCCCTGCAGGTATAAGGTATAGAGAGGGGTAGGATCGTACGCGTACGTATTATGGCTACATACATATATGTGTGTATACTGTGCAACGAGGGCATAAGAAAGGAACCAGCTGTTTCCTGCAGTGACGTCATACAGGTGCCAAGCGGGGGACAGGTGGACAAAGCTCTCGTATGCTTCTCTCTCGGCCATCGCCTGATGCACTCTGCAGTAGCAGCAGCAGCAGCAGCAGCAGCAGCAGCAGCAGCAGCAGCAGTAGCATATAATACCATTTTAAAAATCGATATTTTCTGATAATTAAGCCACTAATCGATACATCCATTATATGCTCGTTGTATATCGAAGTAGTTCGAATTTACTGCGTCTTATCCTAATTTGCTGCATTGAAAAAGGGAATCTCGACTAGAACGAACAAAAAAACAAAAAATAATGATACTAAATAAATTAAAGAGAAGATGACTCATTTATCCATTGCTATCCAAAAATACAAAAATTGTAAATATTCAACTATACTTATAGTCTTATACATACTATATACGTATATTGTAGAATATAAGTGTATTTATATATCATAGAATCGATTCGAAGCTCTGCTATATTACTGCACGAAGTTTTGGAAAGTGAGTGTTGAGACCCTTGGTGATTTAAGCGGCATCGATTTGCCGTGTAAGGGAGAGAGAAAGACTGCGCGAGGGAGAGGGGGGGGGGGGGGGGGGGGGGGCGTTTTCTGTATAGTATAGTATAGCCGAGGGATAGCCGCGGCGGAGAGTGAACGGCTCGAAAAATACGGGCGACACAACAAAGGTATAGCTCGGTATACAAGTATATATAGGTATGTATAGTATACGTGTATGTCTATGTCGTTGAGAAAAAACTTACCCGGCTCGATTTATGCAGGGTGCAGGAGAATACGCACACATAAAATATAATATACCTACTGTTTCCTCCGCGGTCGTTCGGAGGATTACAAGGATTAACGAAGGAATCGGAAAATGAAAAATTAGAAAAAAAATTTATATTATATTATATATATATAATTAAAATAGAAATAAAGTTATTTCTATATCGATAAATTTTAGTCGACAAATATTGCCAGCAAATTACGATTACGTATTGATTATATTCACATATACCAGCTATATAGACACATTTATATATACGTATATAGGTACGTTTTGCTCATACTTACGTAAGACGCGCGCGACGCCTTTATAACCGAGGTTAAATAATTTTCTTATACCTATCTATATATACCTATTTTATATACCTATATGTATATACCTATACATATACTACATTTTATAATGATTATGATAATATTTATAAGATTTTCTGATTATCGCAGTATCTGTAAGACTTAACTTGTCCGCGATTATAACTTAACTAATACGAGTTGCAACCGGATGTATATCATATACATATACCTATATAATAGATACGATATAGATTCGACGTATTGTATATCATCGTCAAAAATATCTACGGTATTATAATATTATACCTATATATATTATTATCGTCGCGGTTATATTGATTTTATTTTGGAACAGACGATTTTAAAATTTATAAAAACCAATTCCTTTATATACAAAGAGTCAAACTAAGCCAATATACTTCAGGCGCTCCCTTATCTCGAAACATCTTCAATTTCCTTTTTTGTTTTTATTAATTTTTTTTTTTTTCAATTTCCACCTAAAATAATTATACCTATACAGTGCAATATACGAGTATATGAATGAGTAAATATTCGCGCAGTTAAACGTATACCCATCGCAATTCGACTCAAGCAGACTAATGTAACAAAAACCGGAATAAATAAAATTTTAGTAAGGTAGGTAAAGCGATGTCTGTATAGAAGTATAGGTATGAGTGTCGAGTCAAGGCGGAGCCCGTTGCTAGACGTATAGGTATATAAGATTTAAAAGAGAGGCACGCACGCACGCACGGACGGACAGACGGACGGACGGACGGACGGTGTTCGAGGGCGCACGCGAGCACGCATTATTGCTTTTATTAAATTTTCGGTATTGTTGCCGCCGCGGTTATACTAACCAAACAACTACCAACATGATCATAAGCAAAGGCAGGTCGATCTCTGTGCCAACAGGCCCCGCGCGAGTGACCGTGACACTAAAATAAACATAAAATAGAACAATTTTGAAAGGTATAGCATACATGTATCATATGTGTTCACAGTATGTATAGGTATACACAAATTATTTGTTAACATACATTCGGTTATCGATCGCGATACGAGTTTATTCCTATTAAGAATATTGCACTGCAGTTATAATCCCCCCACCCCACAAAAAAAAAAAAAAAAAATTGATTTCCGATGTTTCGGTATTGAAACTGGAAATTATTAACCCTTTCGAAAATACATGTTTTTTTGTTTCTTCATAAGTCTGTATGAAACGAACGTTGAGTATCAATAACGCCCTATCTCGTCTCATTATAACGTCGATTATTTATAGTTTCAAAGGATGAACAATCAGCAAAGCGTCAAAATTGTATGATAATTTGTCATTTATATCATCCTATATCCATAACATATTACATTCTGATAGTGATGTATATGCTCATATACAGTGTATACGTATACTATAAAAGATTCGTACAGGTGGCTACGTACATACATACATACATACATATTCCGTCAATTATATAGATAACTAAAACTGTAGCGCGAGCTGCGTAAAGCGCGGAGTATATCGTTTGATTGGTCAGTTTATAGCTGGGTCTTCGTTTTTTTTCCCTCTCTTATTCTACCTCTCTCTCTCTCTCTCTCTCTCTCTCTCTCTCTTTCTCGCTTTATACCAAGATATAAAACGGCATGCGCAGTTCTGGAATCCGGGGTAGGATCACCCGGTAGACACTGTACATACATACATACATACATACATACATATACCTATAGTTAGTTGGCGGCGCGCGCGCCGGCGCACTACCGAACAACGGGCTCGACGAACGACGTCTG
Organism: Macrophya alboannulata; assembly: GCA_949628255.1. Classification (NCBI taxonomy): domain Eukaryota; kingdom Metazoa; phylum Arthropoda; class Insecta; order Hymenoptera; family Tenthredinidae; genus Macrophya; species Macrophya alboannulata. Next base: position 20,727,714 of record OX451209.1, on the reverse strand, counting down.
GTCGCGTCGGCGGTGTGAACAACGATGCTCAACGCACAAGGGCCGTCGCCCTGGTCCCTGCACGACCAGGTGGCCTGCCCTGGCATGGCTTGGCTCGGCTCGGCTCGGCTCGGCCACGTTCAATGAATACCACCGCATTACCGCCACGTATTTGACTGTATTTTGTATGTATACCTATGTATGTATGCGTTATAGATATTTATATGTGTCCTGTGTGTATGTATATATACGTATGTATATACATACATAATATAGCCACCATCGCTTCTAGTCGGGCAAGCATTCGTTCATATAGGTATACATACACGTATATCAGTATGGGTATTATATTCGTACATGTGTACGTGTACACCGGCTGGTTTCGTCCTCAGGTAGGAATATGGGATGTGTATAGGTATATCGAGGCTGGTATAACGAGGGCGGCGTTGACCCCTCTCGATCCTAGAAATTGACGATCGCGTATAAAGGATACGCGAAACGTCTAATGTGTAATTCAACCTTGATGTATATTAGATACGGTTTAAATAAATGTATACATCGTTAGGTTATTCATTAGACAACTTGAGTACAGGATTTTCTTTCGGAAAAGAGAACGAAACGTTTTGAAATTAGATAAATTTTAGATAAAACTACATCCGGCTGACTAAATAAATTAACACGTAGTTTTAATGGATATTTTGTGACGTCAATTTTATTCGTTGTACTGTACATATGTATATAATATAGGTATACATTTTTTTTTTTTTTATTTTTTCGAAATAGTTTGCTGGTATTTACATCCGCCTTCGGAACTTCTGAAAAATTTTCCTTTTAATGTTATCTGAACCACGTATTTCTAAAAACGTTATTTCTCGGCCCCAATTTGTTCAGTATGACAAGAGAAAACTAAAAAGAAATTCAGAAACTCAAAGTTCCACAAGACTAGTTATCTGAAGAAGAAATGTGAAAAATTTCAGACCGATGCAATCGGTCGAGTAGTTTTCGTGTAATCGTGTCCGAAAAAGGACGAAAAATGTAGTTTCGATAAACGAAGTTTGTCGAGGGTGCGGCAGGGTAACTTTATAAACAAAGTAAAAAATATAGTACATTTCTCATATATATCTACATTCAATGCACTGTCTTCGAATTTTTAAATACTTCAAAATCAATTCCATAGAAGGTTTCAAGAGTAATCTGACGATGCAAGAAACCGTCCTCTCTCATACCTCGTTAAAATGTTTAATAAACGGGCTCGTTACGTAATCAGTACATCTCTGTATACCGCGACATACGCAGATATGCTTTGACTAAATTACAACGAAAAGTTCGTCGGGTGCTTTACTATTATTCAAGGTCAGAATGACAACGTATAGATTGTACAGAGAAGGCACACGGGCTTTGTTTCAGCAAAATTACGTACAATATTATCCCTCTGTCAAAACAGAACAACGATTAAAATACGCATCGAGCAGCGGTATAGGTATGATTAATTGTCGAATTGATAAATTTTTCGTTAATCGACAACGGACGAAAATTTCTATGAATGTATTCAAATTTTCAACGTTTGAATGCAAGTGTCGGGGATGAGGTGGGTGGGGGCCGTCAGCGGCTAACATGTCGGTCGTATTATGGCAGATTGTATAGTGGGATAGCCGTGACGTCAAACGCGTCACAACAGACTGGCTTATACACGTTCTAAAAACGTATATATATGTATATGTATATATATATACATACATATATGGTGAAAATTTCCTTGTAGAATATAAATACACGGAAATTTGCAATACATATTTTCATACTACAAAACACAAATTTACAAGCACGAACTTGTAATCATGGTCTTAAAAACAGATCCAAACTACAACATCAATTGACATATCAAGCCTCAAAGAAGCAACGTTTTCGGTACGGTTAACGCCGGACAATTTCTCTTCGCAGCCCACCACCCCCCCTTTACCTCTCGCTATGACGTCAGCCGTACCGTTTGCCGAAGACAGCTATTTCTAAATCGGTGTTGCCACGCGTTGTACTCTTGCTCATTGTACATTGCTCGCAACGTTCGACAAGCCGTTTCGCTTCTCTCATGTATATCCGACTTGAACGAAATTCGGTTGGACATTGCATTCTTATATTCTATTTAGTATTCTTTAATTTATATGCATGCTGTAGTACGGCTGGTTTTAAACTTTTTTCCGTTTTATCTTTTCTTTGTGAATCGATTGCAGCATTTCTTCTATTATTATTATCATTATCATTATGATTATTATTATTTTTTGTTCAAATCATTTTGTCAAATTTTTCAAAGACTCAATACTCTCGGGGTATCATACATGAGAGATAAATTTGTAGCGCTTCAAAATATTGTACAGAGGCGCGCGCGAATCTGTCCGGAGTATACCGAGAGCTTCCGAGAGGGATAGTGACGTCATTATACCTCTCAGCTGTTATATTGCCCGAATTGAGCGTCACGTCGATCGTCGTTAGGGTATTATTATACTATGCAACAGAGCTGTGTAGACGGACGGGAAATAATTAATAATGCGATCATTTCGAGCTGGTATATGTGAAATTATTTTCCTTGAAAAAAAAAAAATGCGTATATTTATCAAGAGATCTTATTATTTATATCTTGAAAATAAGAAAAAAATTAAATGGCGGCTTGCAATATAACGCACTATTTACTCTTATTGTTTTTTTTTTTTTTTTAATTCCCATTTTGAAGTATACGGATTCATAATATTTCAATATCATCTTCGAGTTTTACCGCAATAACAAAAACAACGAGATGAAATCTGTTTTGGAACTGCAGGAACGCGTCTTTCGACAGATTTGTTGTTTTCCTCGATGTATGTATACGTATATACGTACATGAATACGTAGGTAACATTACATATCCTACACACAGATACACATCATACGCGTATAGGTATATATATTTTGATTTAAATCTCACGTCTCATATATGTATAACTATATACTGCAAGCTCGAATACGCACGCGCCTGGTTGGTCGTCACGTCGTCGTGATCGTCGCGCGGCGCTTATGTATGTACGTCTCTAAATAAAAATTATTCAAAACTCAGCCAACAATATGTACTTCACATCGAGCTCGTAATATGTGTGCGATACCTACATCGACAAGCACATTAAAGTATTTTTCCTTTTCCTTCTAAAATTACAATTAATTCTCACGTATACGCGTATACGTGTAACTCACTCCTACGTGTATAATTACCTGTAAATGTAAATATCGACACATATGTATATAAGAAAATAACGACAATGATAATAATAACATGAACAACAAGAATAATAATAATCTTTTGTGAAAACTATAATAGCAGATCATAGCGAAATTATATAAAGGTTCTAGAGGGATATCTCTGTATGGTTGTGTATATACATATACATACATATGTAGAGCTTATTGTATGAAGCGCTGATAATATCGTTGAGATTATAACATCAAGTTGTGCACCGGCTGGTTTCGCCCGCTCTGCCTTTCGCCGCATGAAACAATATAGGTATATAGGTATATACAACACTGTATATATATATATATATATATATATATATATATATATATATATATATATATATATGTGTATATATATATATATATATATATATATATATATATATATACACTATCCTTCGGGCATCGATTAGAAGCGCCCCCTTAAACTCTAATCACTTCCGTCCGCGCGCATTTACACGCGGAGCGAACTGCTGCCTCCCGCGCTTATATCCATTCTTTTCTCTTCTTCTTTTTTTAGTTTTCTTTTTTTTTTCCAAATATATATCCATCGTGCATTCGCGAGACTCTCGGGTTCTCCTGCCTCCACTGCAGGTACCAGAAATCCTTCGTTTCTAGTCTCTCGAATACCTATAATATCATCGTTCGACCTGGTCAAAATTTTATACAGATGCCCGCAGGCTAGAAGTGAATGAAAAAGTGAAAAAAAAAAAAAAAAAAAAGAATTTAAAAGAACGAAACCTTGAGCCACGCGGGAACAAGGGCTAAAGAGGGCAGGATATAGCGAGGAACGGGGCGAACGCCCTTGTGCACACTATACATAGATATACAATAGATATATAGTATAGTATATATAACCTAGGATAGAGCGAGTCGAAGATCCCCCGCGCCAACCCGGGGCGAAAGCAAAACCCCCTTATAGTATAACGAGGGAGGGTAAATAATATGTATGGGAGCTCTGTATGTATATATACGTATATCTACACGTAGGTATATATGTGTACAACATATTATAAGCGCGTAATATTATTTTCGATTATTGTAAACGTGCAGTGGCTAAGAGATCGTCGACAACAGAGCGAACGATCTTAGCAATGCTGCATTCATCGTCTATACGATAAGATAAGCTTTGTAATTTATCATTATAGGCCGATTAGTGACCTTTTCAAGAAGCTCGTTCGACTCTCACTGTGAAGTAATATTGTTTTCAATATACTCTTCGTATAATTCACTACTTTGGAACATATATACCGCAATATAACATAACAGAACACGCGATGTTGCCTACTCATCTCTCTCACGTTAAACTGGCAAGGTTTAAACTCTGTTTAAACGTGACACTTGGACTGATGCATAAACTAATATCTATACGGTTTTTCTATGTATGTAAGTATAGAGTGACACATACTCTACACTATAGCATACCTGCAGCAATATGGATATACTAATACTCGAACGCTCGACCTGTCCGAGTTCTGTCCTATACTCCATAGTCTCGGCATACCTATAACGCGAGGGTTTAAATTCCCTAGGTATGACTAAGGACTCGAGGCTTAGACTCTTTTTCCATATTGTCCTCACCTACACATTGACTCCTATTCCAGGATTACTCATCCTAATACATTGTTTTCATTGTCCCTTACCTCTCGGTTGCATACAAATACTTATGCCCGTATAGGTATCTATGATAAATATACGAACAGAACAGAAGGTCTCTTATGTTATTATACGTGTTCCTAATACACTTAAATACTCCGAAATATTTATTCCGGTTTCAGTTGTGGTTAAACACTCTACTGCAGGGATTTTTTATCATTCTCAAGTGCATGAAATTAGAAAAAAAAAAAAAAAAATTTTTTTAGTGTACAATATATAATTTTTTTCGATTTTTTTTTTATTTCGAATTACACCCTTTCACATATTTCACTGAAAAATGTAACACATAATTGTTTTGTTGCGGAGTATAAACTGGAAATGCGTAAGCGGCATATAACCCAAATCAGCAAAAATAACCCGCAAACCAACCGGTCCTTGGCATTTAAACTGTTGCTGCATTTAGCAGTCTGGTGGTGCAGTTTGATCTATAATTAGCTGGGGTATTATTTTTACTATTTTAGTCGCTCTACCGCGGTATAGCTTTACGCTGGAGTTCAAGCTTTAAGCTTCGACGCTGTACCGCGGTACCTACTTATATATACATTCAACCTCACGCATAACTCTCGCGTATAGTATAGACGATACCCAGTCATCTCTTAATAGTCAAAATGTCGCTGCTTATTTCGTTTTATAAACAAATCGAGTTATGACAAAGCCCATGCAGCTTATCTTTCTCAGTATATTATATATTTTTTCTTATTTTTTACTCGCGATTAGTTATATAGGCATATATGCAATATGAGGAGCCAATGATATAAGGATATAAATATTTTTGTCATCGATTATAATATGTATTATATATGAAGAGAAAACAACACATTTTAATACATAAAAATCTTGATATACCTATATATAGTATGTATATATTGAATGTGTAAGTATATTTGTTTGGGTAAATTTGTCGCGTGACTCGTCGTGCCACTCGAATAAGAGAGAAACACATGCTGTGCCCTACGCGCGCGCCGCGCCTGACCCCCGATACACTCGTGTCACGTAGGCATCGCCGCCCGCCATCTTGACACCTCAACTGGAAAATCGTCGAAACTTGAAAAATCCCTGGCTATCCCCTCCCTGTCAGAACGAGTATTTAAGAGCCGACACTTTGCGGAGGGGTTCTGCCTCAACCTTCCTCGAGAAGCGGCCTCGTTGTTTTGTAGATACTGAAAATTTAAGAGCTTAAGAAAAAGCGGTCCCGATAATTTTCCTCCCTGGGTTACTGACTCGAGGACTGACAACCACTGGGACCGTATCTATCTGACGCGTGAATAATCCGTTCTATAGAGACTCAAGAATCCGTTAACAAGTTTCTTTCACTTATTCGTTAAATTCATTTAACGAATCGAATGAGAACGATAAATGAAAACAAAAACTAAAGAAACAATTATAATTTTGTGCATTTATTTTGCTAAAAAAATTATATACCAAGAACGATATTGCACGTTTTTATACACGGTATATATATTTTTTTTGTCGATTGGTCAGTGATCCTCACCGCCGAACAACGAAACAAAGATTTGACTTATTTTTAAAAACGGGTTTTAATTCTGGAACCACTATAGACAGGATCGAAATCACTCGTGAGAATAGTACACACAATGATGGTGATGATCGTGCCGCTACGTCTGATGTACCGTTCGCGGTGATTAACTTCTCCGCACAACAACGTCACGTTTCGGTAAAATGATTTAATCAATATTTACATCTGGGTATCTGTCCGATTAGACTAGAAAAATAAATCGGCTAACCATATACACGTGTAACATAATATCTTTGACTAAGGCTCTGTGTATAGATTAATCCATATATACACGCATTTTCTGTTCGTATACACATACGTGTATACGCGTAAGTATTGTTGCAATCTCGATCGTAAACGTGTATACATACAAGTAAAATTATATATCAATGGTTAAATATTATCGCGTTAAACTTTTAATCTGTATCATTGAGTTTTGGGACTAAAAAAGGAGATATATATATATATATATATATAAATATATCTGAACCATTAATAACGAAATCTGGTCATACTTTACCACATACCTACGACTTCAATAGCTTCATTGAGAACCTTTGAAGTCGATGAAGAGAGACAAAGACGGGGACAGCGATAGCGAGAGAACTGTGCGTCGAAAGTATAGAGGAGGGGTGGAGGTGGAGGGTGGGAAGACTCTGGAAATCCACAAGGGTCGAGACGGGTAATAGCCAACGAAGGCACGAGGAGGAGACATGTTTTCCAGTATTCACAAAACTTATACCTCATAGTGTTCGGTAGCGTTTATATTTAGGGGAATTATAATAATGGAGGACAATATTTCGGTATCTTCTTCTCTCGCTCGTCTCGACTCGCCATCTCGGTCAACCACCTCCGCTTGATATTCGTACGAATGCAGAAATACACACATTCATACATCGTACATATAGGTATGTATACATGCATACATCTTGTGTTTGATGATACGCATAATCTTCTAGAAAGCTGTATAACTATTTATTGGTAGAACGAAACGACGCGCGGGTATTTTAGTCGAGCCAGGCCAACTCTCGCGAAAACTGATTAGCTTGCTCTCTGGTTAATAAGCAGCTAGATCGAGAGGTAGGTAGGTAGGTAGGTAGGTAGGTAGGTAGAGGTACGCGCGATGATACGCGTGTCGGAGTGAGACGAGGCTACGTCGGGCTGCGTGCGCCGAGAAAGACGGTAGGTGTAGAGGCGAGAACAAAAGACTGGCTGGGACTACATGTGGATAGAAGAAGGACAAGCTGTGATGGCGTGGAGCGCGCGTGACAAGGACGCGCGCGCGCGGATTCTAGATTTAACGAAAAAAAATCATATCTTTGAGACGTTGGTATATAAGGAGATGAAATTTTTATAGAATACATCTAGGCGCGTGCGCTATGTCTTGGTTAAATCTCAACTCTTTATCTGTAACCGTTCCACCGTTATAAATTATTTTCGATAAATTCTGGAGAGGGAAACTACGGGTGACATGTGGCTCAGTTTATCGAACCTTTGAAAAATCATAACTCCTAAATCCGTTTAGATGGAAACGTTAAACTTCGTACATATTTTAGGTAAAGTATGGTCAACCATTCGTTCGAATTTCAGTCGCTAATCCTTGAGCGTTCCCAAGAAAAAAGGCAATTGTTTGAACTCTATAAGTGGGGGAAGCCCCGCGAAGGGGAAACTTACAACTCTGACGTAGTGGTTCGGCGGGGGCTATCGCATCATCGCAGCACACAGTCAGTCGCAATCTGTCCTCGGTTAAGTTCGGTCGATCTCGTCCGATCCGCTGAGTACATAAAGTAAATTAATTAAAACCTTTATTATATTTAACCGACGTAAAACGCGAACGCGTATCAAGTGGCGAAAGTAGTGTGACAAGTGATGACATCATTAGTCCGCAATGTTCTGATTTCCTTTAAATTATTCGAATAATATTTCACTTTTATTATAATATTATTAAATCAAGATTTAATCGGAAATAAAAAACATTTTCTACACATACCTATATATATATACCTATATATATATATAGATATATACTATAGTTTAAAAGGACAAAGCAAGTGTTGTACCTCCATACTGCATCTGTGAGCTCATTAAAAAAAGAAAAGAAAAAAAAAAATACCGTCAACGTTTGTGCAAAGGAACTTCAGGTAAATAAATAAAATGATAATAATAAAAAGATTTCACTTGCGTCAACGTGTACCTATATGATCGTTACAAAGGTAGATAATTTTGATTAGGCGAAAGATAATTGTGCCAATTTACGGAAAATTTCACCAAATCGTTTCTAATTCAAATATCTCTCGAATAAAATTAATTATTTTACGTTATTCCTATATGGACAATAAAATTTCCTTTTTTACTTTATTTTTTTATTCTGTTTTTGTGGACCTCATTTTATACACGGACACAGTTGATCTGGCGTATCGCGCGGACGTCAACAAGCAATAAAAATGATCGTATATATATATATACGTGTATAATGGCCTATATTTATCGCTGATAATCGATATTAGCACAATTTCAAGATCGAACAATTCCACTGGTATAACTCGCAGCCTCCTTTATTCGTCATAGTTTTTTTACGCTTGTTAGACATGTTTCAAATCGTCGATAAGCAAATATATTATATCCGTTCATTAATTTTCTGAACTGAAATAATTCACATCTTATTTTGCTATTGTGCAAAATGTTCAGGATCTGGAAATGTACAGCTATATTATATGTGTACATATATACATATAGGTATATACAGTAACAAAAATGTGAAAGTTATGAAAGGTGAGAATATAGGTGTATATAGGTGTATTACATACGTAAAGGCGTATATATTATACATTTATATAAAAGATTATCGAAAAAAAAAAAAGGGAACCGATTCAATAAAACGATCACTACTGCGCTATAATACGTTGTATATTGTATGTGTATTAAATTTATTAGTACAGAAATAAATCCGGTAAATATAACTGGGATTAAACAGTAGCCAAATGATCGATATACACGGTTTATTATCGCGAATTGCAAAGGTTTACGCGCTGCTCCATGTCTGCTACAGCTATATAGTGAATAGTTTTCCCCAATTCCGGGATATTTATCATCCTTTGTTTCGTATAAGCAAACCTTATTCTCGTTTATTGTCAATAGCGTCGTGGTTATCGCGTAGATGCATATATATAATATACATACATATATCTATTTGTTGCGTTCAGGTATATATAGTTTTTCGGAGATTTTAAGATATAATATATATATATATATATATATATATATATATATATATATATATATATATATATTATATATGTATGTATATGCGCAATAATAAATATTGTTATGTGGTTGATCGGCGCGTTTACTGCAGGACTTAGAGGCCAGAGAGCCTCGCGACTCGGTCACTCTCAAGCCCATATTTATATTTAACGCACTGATCTCATTCCTCGGTGAATCTGCTTTCGAAAATAGCGCAAACACACGTATAAGAACGAATGGAGTGCAGCACGTCGGTTCTTGCAGGCAGGCGACAAAACGCGTCGACGTGCTTCACATGTACTAGATTATATAGGATGATTTAAAAACATTTACATCACGATCTGTAGACGTTTTATACATACCAACAAACAGTTTTAATACGATCTTTAATAATCTCGTGTATATGTATGTATGTACATACATACGTTGTACCTATAAGTTAAATAAATAAAAACATCGCACGGTACTCTGCGATTACTTTAATGACGTCAGAACCGTGATCTTGTTTTTTCACATATCTTTTATTGAACTACTACTTTTATTGAATCGTATATATCTCAATAATATAAGTTTTGTATAAAATATGATTCTTATCAATATTATATGCCTGATCCTAATTCGGCTAACTACTTACGTATATATGTAAACGTAGGTATATTACTCATGTAGGAGATTCCTGGTAATCTTCCATCTCATAAAATAATATTATTATATTCATTATTTCTTACTAAAGTCGAGGAAATTACTTGAGCGCTGCAATAATAGAGAGAGAGAGAGAGAGAGAGAGAGAGAGAGAGAGAGAGAGAGAGAGAGAGAGAGAGAGAGAAAACAGAATGAAAAAAAGGAAAAAAAAATCCCGCAAACACGCGTCAGACGATGCGATGTCTTTTGGACGCTCGCGACAGCTGAAACGTCGCGACGTCGCCGTGACGTCACACCCGCTACCTACCTACCTTCCCAAGCTGCCAGTGTGATCGAAGCTCTAGGCTCTGCTGCTGCCGCCGCCGTTGCTGCTGCTGCTGCTGCTGCTGCTGCTGCCGCTGCCGAAAGGCGGCTACTGAAGTAGTGGTGGGGTTAACATCTGCTCTTAGCATGATTGCCATGTATTGATGCGAGCTGGGGCTTATGGTATACATACCTAGCTACGAATATACGTGTATAATTTGAGAAGGATAAATTAACGTGAGATCTAAGATTAGGATTACGACTATCATATTTAAAAATTTTGTCAATTATTAACGATTTTGAGATTATTCGGTTGAAAGAAACAAAAAAAAAAAAAAAGCAGAAAGAAAGACAGGGAATAGTTTCCCCGAGTTATTTCAGTCTGGTTTTTCTGATAACGTCACAATAATTATGGGTAGCGTAATAACTGTGAGAGTTTCTTTTCATCATCTGAAATTTTATTCTGACGTATGCGTTTGCGAACCGGACGTCTTTATCGTTGTGTACGCACATTCAACAGATTACCATTTTAACACTGGTCGCGCCTATACAATAGTATACGTATAATACATCTGGTGAATCCAAAAAATTAAAACAAATACAAAAATTAAGCCGAAAAGAAAAATCTTCAATATTTGTATCGCGTGGTGCTTTGATTGTTGAAAAAATATATCTTTCCCATTGTAGGTATATACCTATATAAATTAAGAAAAGATGAATTTGTTTGCTGCAGAAATCATAATCGTCGCGTATTAAATTCGTCGCGTTCGTATAGGTATTATTAAAGGGATCTTCGCGTTCTAAACGTGAAAGATAAAAATGAGGTAGATATTATAAAAAAAAAAATGAAGTCTTCGCTTATTGCGGCTCGGGAGAAAGTCGTCGGAATAGTCACGGCCTATTTAACAGCAGCGGGTCTGCAACTCTACTCGCGACTCAAGTCCGCTCTCTAAATCAAGAAAATCAAGAAATTCAAGAAAACAGTTTCTAATGCAATTTTGAGATTGTTTCGCGTTCATTTCCCTCGCCGTATCCCCTCCAAAAACTCCCCCCACCCCACCCTGCCCATCTCCTCCTCCTCCTCTTCTTCCCCCCTCAACCCCGAAAAGACAAATCGTTACCTGACTAGAATATCTGCGGGGTAGTGTGTAACTCTAGGGTGGCGAGTGGTGGAGGCGGGGCTTCATGTTGTGATCAATACCATAGATCGAAGACAGAAATTTGCAATCGAGGGCACCATTGAGAAAATAATAAATATACAATTTTTGTTTTTTTTTTCTCTATCCACATTATAAGTATAGACATGAATGTTAATGGACGTCGTTGAAAATTTACATCGAAATATTGTTGGATTTTTTAGAACTAAATATAATAATTTAATTTTTTTATTTTCTGGGTTAGAGAAAATCAAAAAAGAAAATAAATAAATAAATTAGAAATATATGTATCGCTCTACGTGTATCTCTGTTCATACAACAATCGAATAAGCGAGTTTAAAGTTATAACGGGTTGTGCGCGCTGCGCAAACGGTACTGCGTCCCACATGGAAACAAGTCTCTTTAGTAGCGTAAGCGCGTATACAGGTATATATAACGCGACGAGTGAAATAGGTAGTGGTTGGTCGTGGCATCGCGCCGTGTATCGTCCTGCAGAGTTCGAGAATTGTAAACGTCCAATTTCTAATTTGACAAATTTCGCGTCGTTGCATCGCGAGACACCCCGAGTCTTACCAATACTTTCATAGATATTATTGTAAATTGGTGTCGTAACACCTTGTATCAGCATTATACCTATACCTACTCACTATTTGCTGCAGTACTATATATATGTATATATATACATATTATATATATGTATTATATGCCGAAGATACGGCCTTGCGAATGTCCTTGCCCCAAGCAGTTCCTTGTAGCTAAAGCAAAACGGCGAAAAAAATCTCAAGGGAACGAGCATTTAGTATTATATGATTCGAGATATCGAACGAAATTCAACGCTAAGACAGTAATTACAGTTGACAACTTATTATCTCATTATTTCATTATTATTTGCCTATTTTGCAATCATATTTCACGCCTTGCCTATATAATTATATCCGCTTCGTGTTTCTCAGAAATTGTTTTTTTTTTTTTTTTTTTTTTCTCCCTTTCATGATTTTCCAAAAATATTTCGCTTTTCATTTGCGGTGAAATTTTAACAATTATTTTACTTTTTCTATTCAATTTCTTTATTTCTTGATTTTTGTTTTCTGTTTTTGTTTGATCTATCAATTATTCGATTTACTCTTTCTTCTTATAGAAGAACTGAAGCGGATCGTGGGATAGATTGATAGATAAATAGAGAGTAACACCGTCCTAGACGGATTGGCAGTCGCTTGCAGAGTCTTTGTAGGTACTCTTAGTATAGTATGTGCTGTGCACTATGCTACTGTACTCTGACTATTTCCGTTAGTTAGTCTATCTTCCCCACTTTACTAGACTCTTTTCCTCTTTTTTTTTTTTTTTAATCCGCCGCGCTCCGTTATAGTATATATATATATATATGTATACTATACATATATACACATATATACGGGGTAATATTAAGAAACTTGTCCTTGAGTCTGCGTTGTTGGGTTTGTTTAGCGGAATTGCGTTTAACTTGTTCACGAACCAAGACTCCTTAGCATTCAGTTACATACAGTATAAATACGTTTTCATAGCATAATATCGGAACGTAGAAAAAAATTATATATATCTACATTCAAAAGTATATACCCAGTCTAATAATAAAGAATACTGATAATGATAAGTTAAGACAAACTTTGAAAATAGTTTTTTTGTTTTTTTTTTTAATTTCTAAATTTTCTTTGTTTTGTGATAGCCTTGGAGCGACATTTGCTTAGTTATTTACAACTTTATGATTTATTATATGTATATCTCTCGGAGAAATAAATAATGAGGAAAATTTGTTTTATTCCGGATTTAAATATCGACCGGGTTGTCAACTGTTGTATGTTTAACTGTAAACTATTCGGTAATTCTTTTTGCCCGGTACATTCCATCCAAGGTCTTCGAGGCGCTCGTGACCAGCGAGGATCCTACGAGTAGAGTTACTTTCCATTTCGATTTGCGCAACATAACTAACACTTCTCTCATACACCTACCTCCACCTAAACGCGTTGTCTATAATAAACACATATTTCATTTCAATAAACTTCCGGTTATTTCTTTCATTTTTCACTGATGAAAGCTTCGAAAATGATGTCGTTATTCTTATTATTCTTTCCATGTTACTTTTTTTGGTTTTTTTGGAAGTTGAAATCCGAAGTTGAAACTACAAACCGAGGTCTTTTGTCCTCGAGAATATTGAGATACATAATGTATATATGTATATGTACATATAAAGGTATATATTATACGTGGTTTGCACAAGTGAACGTCACTGTAGTACCGCTAACTTTGCAGCAGTGGTTAGGTAACGTGTCTCAGCATTTTTCGCTCCCAGAGAAAGTTAACCACTGTCCGATCTCTAGTTTTAATAGCAGCCTTGGGATCGAGACGACGACGACGACGACCACAGCGACGACGTGCATAAAACTCCGATAAACAGAGATATATACATATACTTCTAATTAAATTAAACGAAAGATTACATCTTTTAGGGAGGGTAGTGTGTAGAAAAAAAAATGGTCACGCATAATTTTATATTTTATATGCCGATCTTTATCCGATATACCTATACTGCTTCCAATCTTGCAGCTGCGCGTATACACCCATATTCTATATACATACGTAGGCTTAACTGATCTTCTATGGATTTTTGATTCGGAATCTTATCATACCGCAGTCTTAGGTCAAGATTTCCCTTCAAATGACGAGAATCTCACTAATTTTGAAGGGTTGTGGGTATGATATTACGTCTATAATGCATATCCTACAGATATACATCCCCGAACACATATACATATAGTTGTGCATTGTTTGTTTCCGCGCGGATATAACGGCGGTTTAGGTACGTATATATATAATGTCGCGATTCACCTGGGCGCATATTGTCCACGGTATGTAACAATCTGGTCAAATCGATTGAATCCTATATGGAAGTAGGGGAGGGGAGGGCTTAGACGCCTATAATTCTGTTGTTGTTGGATCGATTTTAACTGCTGCAGGGATATATAAGTCTAGCTATAAGTTTGGTATCTGTGTAACCCCTAACCTAACCACGAAACTAAAATATACGCAGTATTAATCTTGGTTTAGGAGCAAAGACCCTTTTTCTGAGAGCTACTCGTTATAGCTATACACGATCTATTTTTGACCAACGAGGGTCACAGCGATTTTGGGCATCCTCGCTGCTACTACTATACAGTATAGGTACTAATCTTGCTGCAGTAAGCGGGGAAGTCACTTCCGACTTTTCGTGACGTCATATCCTCAGGGACCGCGGGTAATGAGCTGAATCCTGTTAAAGAATCATCTCCAATACCGTATTTTTATTATTTTTTATTTTTGTTTTTTGAATCCGTTTGAAAATGAAATCGTTAAACTCTGAAAGACCTGTTTAATAGAAGTAGAAAATAAAAGAGAAATAAATAAAAAATTCAAAGTTCCAATAATAATTTTGGTTTTTTTCTTTCTTTTGTTTCAGACGCTAAAATGAGACTTGAAGAGGATCTGGTAATTCGGCGAAGTCGTCCGACGATGATATCAGCGAAGTATCGAGCGCGAGAGGAGCGTCGTCGTTTATTAAAAATCTCAGCGGGTAAATTGCGGCGTATAGAAGATCCGGAAGCGAGTCTTTGTCGATCAGTATTGATAAATAACGCAGTGAGAAGATTGCAGAGAGAAAATCGTGACGAGAAGTCGAGGAGTTACGGTCTGTCGGTAACTTATCTTGACGATTCATCGAAGGAGAATAGTTTGAATGGAAATATTATGAACGTTGATAATACGGAGAATGATTTGTTGCAAAGAAAAAGATTAGGCGACGATTCGAATTCGATTGATAATTCGAGTCCTAAAAAACAACGCCACGACGATCTTGATTTTCAAGATGATGTTTTCAGCGATTTTTACATACTACCACCGACACCAAGGCTTTTATCCCACATTGACGACGTTGTTATATCGCCGCACGTTGATAATTCTAATGACTCGATAAACGCTATGGATGTTGTTGAAAATCGTTTAAACATAAATATTGACGCGCTAAATTCAACGAAGAGTCGATTAAGCCAGTCCGATAATAGCAGCCTGTTCTTGAACGATATTACCGAGAGTTCTTTAAGCTGTAATGAAAATACTTTGAGGGCTACATCGGACAGTCGATTATTTTCAACGGAATCTGGAATTATGGATGTCACGGATGATCAAGACGTATGCGACGCCGAGAGGATCTCAGAATTTTCAAGGTTCTCTGACTCGACGAAAACCCTTGAAGAACGGCTAGTTGATTTTCAATCTCTCGACGAACATTACGATTTGTCTAAATTCGAACGGAACAACAATCAAACATGCGGTCGAGCATTTCACGACATTCAAACTTTTCATAGTCTTGTACCAGGTTTAGAAACATAGAGACAATTTTTACACAATTAATCAGATTTATTCTAAATTTATCTATAATACAATTCATATACAAAACTTTATATAAAAGAGGTTCTTGTTGTTCGCTCTCACTATTATTAGTTTTATTAGTTGTATTTTATTTATTTTTTTCTGTTTTTATATTGCAAATCACTAGAAAGTTTTTTCCTTCTCTTTTTTTTTTTCCTTTTTTCTAACGATAATTGGTCGTAGCAGAGTATATAAAACAACGCGCACAAATAAATTGAATATTCTAGGATTGTCCCACGTTGTGGACGAATTTGAAAAAAGACAAAAAAAAAAATTGATAAAAATCTACGAATATTTTTTTTTCCTTGCTTTATTTTTTACGAGAGTGACCTCTTTGGTATAAACGATTGTACGATGTATACTGTATGCGTATTGTTTGTATATATCATATATAATAATACATACATACATATATACATATAAATATATAAAAATAATTTTTTTAAAAAAATGTTGACACAAAAAATGTATATTAGGTACAATAAATGAGGAGCGAATGAGAAAATGAGTGAAACGAACGATGATATAAGTGTGCGCACGGTAAATTGGGGAAAAAAAACATAAAAATAAAAAAAATACATAATGTTGTACATACATACATTACGCGCTTCTTAATTTCGATTTAATTTGAATAATATTATATGTAATAGATTTAGGTTTATATTTTAATATTGTTGTCTGTATTGTTCCATTACTTTTAGCGTTAATTATTATGATTATTATTATTATTATTATTATTATTATTATTATTATTATTTGAAAATGATAATTTACGTTTATTTAAAATTGTAGCAATGTGTCGTATAAATACGAGAGAAAAACTGCAGTTTCGTTTGTTTTTATAGATTATCCTGATTATTTGAAATTTATGATTTCTTTTTTTTTGCACCTGTCTATTTCATAATATCATCCGATATACATACATATAATGATATCTATGTATACGGCTGCGTGTTGAGAACATAAATAGATATTCTAGTATCTAGATTAAAAAAAAAAAAAATCGTTTTAATATATCGCATATATATTTAATTGAAATATTTTGTACTTAAGTGTTACGAATTATAAAAGAAAAAAACAGAAAACAAAAAAAAAAAAGAATACAACAAAAAACTTGTTTGGCCGTCTTCTGACATTACTATTATTATTATACCTCAGCAAGTATATATAAAGATATGTATATTTAGAAAGAAAAAAGAAAGAAGTTCGTTTATTGCTGCTATTATTATTATTATTATTATTATTATTATTATTATTATTATTATTATTATTATTATTATCATTATTATTATCATTATTATTATCATTATTATTATCATTATTATTATCATTATTATTATCATTATTATTATTATTATTATTATTATTATTATTATTATTATTATTATTATTATTATTATTTTTATTATTATCATTATTATTACTATTTTTATTAAACTCTCTGTATTTGTTTGAATTTGTGTTTGGGCAATCTCACAGAGAGAATACTACAATGCACCAATATAATACTACTTCCGGCTCTTGTTATAAATTAATGATAAGCGTTGTATTGAAAACGAAGTGCGCCTTTGCTGAATTTTAAAGTTGAAATTTGTTTTTTCTCTGTTGATATCCGAATTCTGGCTCGTATTCGACGTTCATACACTGTTGTTATTCCGTCAATTTGTTACATTGAACTGGTTTTTATTTTAATATTTTTTTTTTTTTCTTACCATACTCTCGATTTATCTGAATTTCGACATGACCAAAGTGAGCAGCATATAAAGTAGAATTCCAAGCTTCCATATAGTGCCCGGGCTGTGGCTAGCATGGCTTTGATACGCCAAGTTTCGTCTGAAAGATAATAAATTCATGAAATTAAAACAAAAATGAATAGATAAATAATTGAAAAGGAAATAATAATTTCAAAGAAGAACGAAATGTAAATTTTGTAAAATTATATGAAAAACGTGGCCCAATATTGTGTAAATAGCTACATTAGCCCATATGTTAAGTAGTTATGTATAAAATTTCGTACGTTGTGTAAGTTATAGGACTAGTTACATAAAATCAGTTACCAATTATACGAGAAAAAAAAAAATTCGAATAAATCTTTAAAAATATTTTACGATACTTTTAATAATCCTTTTCCTATTCGTAATAATTTAATGTGACTATTTAAACTAACAATAAATATAACTGATAACAAGATCAAATTATTCTTAAGTTTCAGGGACTTAAAAAATATGATGAGTAATTTTCACATATTACTAATACTAATACTACTAATAATATGTGAATTACATTTTTTTTATACATAAAATTGTCTGTCAACGTAATTTTATTCGCTCAAAAATGCCGGGAAAAATTCTACATACTTTCAAAAAATTGCCGCAATTCGAGGCTCTTACACTTACGCTCTCTGACGGAAGTGGAAGGAATCTCTTATCGGCTTCAACAGCCTAGGGTCTCTATTTTTCATTAACATTGACTTTCATGTAGCTTGTAAAGTCTTCGGCTACTCATTTAACCATGAAGTTGGTGAGCCTGGTTTAAAACTCACTATACATGCTGGAAACTGCAAGTAGCTGAAAGATGGCGGCCCTCAAAGAAGTAGTGTCATTATATCAAACTTTAAAACACGAATGGACTAAAAAACCATGTAATTTACAACAATGCGGTCAGCTGTTGAATAAATTAAAGGTAATATAATATTTCCACATCATTTGTAACAGATTTTTCAATCTCATTTTACCACGTAACGTATCTAACCTAATTCACGATGTGTCAAAGTGTACAATCATCCTCCTTTCTTATATCGTCAAATTTATTATTAATATCGAATAAATTTCCCATCTTATAGCTTGAATATTTACTTAAAAAATCCATGTATTCTCATTTAGATTGGATTAACGCAACTGATGTTTTTGCCCACTTCAAATAGCACCGCATCACAAAAGGAGTTGCTCATTGCCCGTAAGTTTATTTCTCGCAAAAAGAATCGTATCATCTTCCTTGACCAATTTCCGATTTTTTTTAGAAATATTTTTTTAGATTTTTGAAAAACATGATTCTGATTACCAATCACAAAATATCGGTCTTTCATTTTAATTACAGGTGACATCCTTGAGATTGGTGCGCAATGGAGTATAGCTACCGAAGATATACCATCGTTTGAACGTTACATGGCACAATTGAAGTGTTATTACTTTGACTACAAATTGGAGCTACCAGAATCTGCATATAAATATCAACTTTTGGGATTAAATCTTTTGTTCCTATTGTCGCAGAACAGAGTTGCAGAATTTCATACAGAGTTGGAGCTACTACCTTCAGATCAAATACAATCAGATGTTTATATCAGGCATCCTTTAAGTCTTGAACAATACTTAATGGAAGGGTCATATAACAAGATATTTCTTGCTAAAGGAAACGTTCCCGCAGCATCTTACAACTTTTTCATTGATATTTTGTTGGACACAATCAGAGACGAGATTGGAGCATGCATGGAAAATGCGTATGACAAAATATCTGTCAAAGATGCTTTGAGGATGTTAAATTTAACTACGGAAAAAGAAATCAAAACATTTGCCACTAAGAAAGATTGGAACTTAGGTAAAGACGGATATTTTCACTTTGGATTACCTAGTGAGAAAAAATCTGAAGACCCAATTCCTAGCGCTGATTTAGCTACATTGGCTATTGATTATGCAAGAGAGTTGGAAATGATTGTGTAAATCGAAGAATTGGAATAGAGATATTAAAAAAATATTACTTTACTTATTGTACTTGAAATTTGTATTTAAGATTGATAAAGAAAAAAAAAAAAAAAAATGGTAAAACATGACACATTAGTATCGTGTTTCATTAGACTTATACTATATTTATAATTTTCAATAATAGATGAATGCTTCTTATTTGCCATATTTTTTATTTAAAATTGTTCATATAAGCCTTTGGTCGACAGAATTCAAAATATCAACCAATCAGGCAACAAACATTTTATCTCAACATTGCTTATTTTTTCTGCATATTCGTTCTGGTATGTCATCAAGGTATACTATCAGATCTATGGCAAACAATTCGATTTGTTAAAATGTGAATGCTACTGATGTGTACCATTGCCCGACGCCAGCTGGCGCCACGAACGATAATATTTGATATGGATGAGGAAAAAAAAAAAAAAAAATGGCAATAAATGACAATACGAATCGATGTTTACCGTTCTAATATTTATTTCTAAAAATTATCATGAATGAGAATGAAGTAACATAAAAATCGAGATCCCGTAATCGTCGTATTAACATAGAAAAATTTTCATAATATTATATTCATATAAAACATTCTAAACCTTATGTTCAAATGAAAACATTATGTATGGCCGGAATTCCTGCGCGCCATCACTAAAAAGTTTTATAATAATATCGTGACGATTTCACCAGTATCATTAAGTTATACCAATAAGGTAATATCTATGTTGAGTTTGGTGGCCTAAAGCGGAAACTATTTCATCACAGTCATAATATCTGGTGGTTCAAAATCTAGCAGACTAGAAACTTAGCCTAAAACCCATAGTTTGATAATACAGTGATAATGGATATCGATGAATGTTCTGGTGGTGATTCTGTCGAGGAAGAAGAAGAGGAGGAAGAGGATTCTACGAGAACAAATAGCAGTAGTAGTAGTAGCAGTAGTAGTACAGGAGATACCGGAGATGAGAGCGGCGAGGAACATTGTAGCACTGCATCAGACAGTCATACCTCTGCCGAGGATAATGAGAATTCTGAAGACGCGGTGGTATGTTTAACATTCTTGGCTTTTATCAATCTTTTGTAACGATTCCTGTTATCGTTGGCAAACATTCGCTTTATTTTTCACTCCAGTTTCATTGCAGCGTAAGATTTTATTACACTAATTATCAACGCAGCGGTATTTTCAATGCTGAATGATTTGGCTCTGTTACTTATTTGCTAAATAAAATGCAGAAATGTTCAGGTGCAACTGATGACTTTATCTGAATACTTTTTTTTTTGTGTATTAACAGTTATGTAGCTAAATTGGTTCCGATATCTTGAAAAGTATTTAATATAAAGATAAGTTGAGTGTTTATATTTGAACAGATTGTTTTGTAACTGAATTAGCTGCGTTGAGTCAATTCTGAGTTCAATTTGATAAGTTAGGGTTTGAAATTGCTGACTAGATTTTTTATACAATATACATATTATAATGAATATACATATCTATTGATTGTAATTGAAAACAATTTATATTTTATTATTATTATTGCAGAGATGGGAAACTTGCGTCGCTATGGGTACGCGAGTAAAATTACCGCAAGGCCTATGCGAGCATTTGGCTATTTTTCAAGAATTGTTTGATTACTCTAGAATTTGGAATGAGAATTTAAGCGAAAGCGACAAAGAATGTTTGTCGAGATTTCTACCAACCTTTCCTGATGACTGCGATCAAGATCTTGAGCGGGAAAATACCTTGCGAATGCTATTTAATCGGGAAAATTCAAGGTAAATCTACAAGCTTTAAAACAGAAGAAAAATTCTGAATCATTCAAGTATCATTGAATATTTCAATATTTTTTACTATTAAATCAGCACCGAAATTTCGAATCGCAACAAATCACTGATGTCAAGATCTCACAATGAAAGCAAAGAATGTCAAGGATTTAAATTCTGAAATTTCTGATTTTTCAAATTTTTGGTAATATTTTGATTTGATTGATTTACTCTAGGTACGGCGTTGCAGCGCTGGACGCATTCCATAACCACGTATCTGCAGGCCATTACAGACCTGATATTAGAAGAATGCGTAGTTTAGTGCGAAAAGCACAACAAAGACGATTGCTCTATGAAGAACGGAAGCGATCCTATGATCTTGCTGGGCAGTTGCTTAAATCGAGAGAAGCCCTTTTATCAACCGCTTATAAACAGGGTTTCAGTCAACCAACACATCGGATATCCAAATTTCATTGGCATAAGCCAAGACCAGCGATGGGTAATCGATTTGTTCTCCTCAATACTTAATTATATTCGTTTACCGTTTATTAACAACCTACATCTAGCATAGGGATAAATACTGTTGTCTTTTCAAGTATTTCAAACTTGTAAAACTCACAGTTCTCAATATCGCATTATTTAGTATAATAATCAGAATGATAAATAATAATCTTTTAGTTGAGGAGCGAACAAGACAGCGTTACTTGGAAGAATTAAGTGCCCTCAGAGCAGAACTTGGAGTAAACATGAGAGCTACAGTTGAAAGTTCTTCCGAAGACGAGGAGCACTATTCTCAACAACAAATACACAATAATAAAAAAAAGAAAAAGCGTCTAGCTATGGCGTACCAAGGGACGCCGACTAAGATACTTCAATCGAATCAAGACGAAGATGCTGTGAGACCTGTCTCATCTACTTTTCATCAATCAAAGTTTGGACTTTCTTTGGAAAATCAAGGCTTGTCACTCCTTGGCTACGAGCAGTCGGATGATGCATATCGGGCCATGCTAGCCGCTCATAAAAAACGTCGAGCTCGACGAGATGTAGGTTTAAATTTTTTCAACAACTTTGTTACTTCTGTTACAGATCAAATTTACTTTTCACAGAATAACTGAATAGAGAAATTGATGTTCACATTGTTCATTATTACAGAATCATCCGGAGTTGAATACGCAGGGAATTTCACTAGCTGAATTATCACGACGAGCTCAGATTGGGCATAAACATAAACTCCCACTCAACAATGCTGTTCGTTCAGTGGTTGTTAAAAAACGTATAAAACTTGAACAATCATCCACTGGTCCTCCTATGTCGTTAAAGTCTGTCCACGTGAATTCCGTAAAGCCGGAAAGTGACAACAGTGATTATTCCCACACAATTGATAACGATCATCGGCAAATTTTGGCTGCAGTGGACTCTGTCAGTGCTCTGAGTACTGTGAAGACCGAACCCGTCGATACTTACGAGACACAGCTATCAACAAAGAAGAAAATTTTCTCTAATTCGTATGTATATTTAATAAAACGCCAGATTCAATATGATGTGGAATGTTCGAAATTTTGCCAATACTCGGTTGTTACATACTTTCTCGTTTCAGAAGCCCGGGATTATCTAATGCTAGTGGTGCCATGATAACATCCATACCTGTGATCAAGACGGAGATAGAAGATCTCGATTACGACTCTGAGATTAAAACAGAGGTCAACATTAAACCTGGTGATGAGGTATTGTATTAATTATTTGCATTTAATTTAATTATGGTATTAATTATTTACATTTAATTTTAACTTGATATCAAGTTTTATCCTCTCTTACAATCGAAATTTCTGCATACTTACATCAACTTCTCATATCCCACAGAGGGAAACCGAAGACGACGAAGAGGATGACAAAAAACAGCTAGATCTGGATGGGATAGACATGATGCAAATACCAATACAACTAGACAATGGGATTGATCTTCTAGACGATGTCAAGTGAGTCAAGTAAATTGCAATAAACAATTATTATGTGGTATTAAAGAAAAATTAATTACAATCAATTTCTTAGATGCGGTAGCGACGTTACTCAAGAGGGAGAAGGAAGGGAGGGTGATCTGATGCAGGAAACTCACTCCTGTTTCTTTTCTCTCCTGCGGGATGCTTTTGTGTCAAAGGGAGAATATCGAATGAGCACCGCGGAGATGCGGGATGCGGTAACGCAATGGCAGGGCAATCCGATCTCTCCACTTAACGATTGGTATGCAACAATAAGACAGATATATTAAAGAGTCTTTAAATAAAATGCAGTCAATCATTCTATGAATCTAGAAGAAGGATAGATTAATTTTTTAGTTTATTCTGTCAAAGTATTTGAATCAACTTTTTAGCAAACATTTACCTTTGATTGCTTGCAGGTATTCGGCGGCACCTTCTTGGCCTGCACTTGTACCTCTTGCTCTGGGGTTTTTGGCTGGAGAATTAGTATACTCTTCGCACGAGACAGATCATCAACAGGAACAAGAGCTGGTGCCTTACTTGGAAAACAAGGGTAGAGGGGTGTATGCTTGGATAGGAGCTGGTAGAGATTCAGACTCCCGTCTTTCAACCTACTGTGCACGTTTTCTCGCTCATAGGTGCACATCACTTACTTACAATATATAATTACCACGGAATTCCAAGTCATTTATTGATTGATTGAAAAAAATGAAACATTTAGCATGAGAAATTGTCATATTTAAATGATGTTATAACTTCGGTACCGTATTTATATGGATGAATATTTTTCCAGGGACTCGTTAGGTCCTCCAGTGCATTCTATAACCAGTGCCACCATTGCTGCCAAACAACAACTGCAGCAACAACAGTCTACTAATAGCAGTAGTAATAGTTGCAGGGGTGTTAGTCCTGCTGTAGAAGCTACGGGAGGTGGAGAAGGGTCAATGGGTGCAGTGGGTGAATGGGAGCCACCTAGAGCTTTGTGGCCAACAGAGTGGAAGGTCCGTGCTTCCACCGTTGAGGAACGAGAAGAATTTAGAAGACAAGAACAAATGCGATATGCAACTCCGCACAAGGCATTCACATACCGTATGCATGGATATGCCTCAGTTGTCGGCCCGGTCAAGGGAATTTATCAACACAACGTCGGTACGCCTTTAAAATGATCGAATAATCAAGTTTTCAGTCTCTCTGATCAAAGGGGTGAAACCAATTGTTACATGATTTACGTTTACAAATAAATAATGTAAATTATACTGTACTGTTTCAGCTTCTGGACTAAACAAACCTCGGGGCCACTCGTTATTGGTAGCAGACAGACCAAATTTTGTTACTATTCTGGCACTGGTGAGAGATGCAACTGCTAGATTACCTAATGGCGAAGGAACTCGGGCTGATATATGCCAGCTACTCAAAGATTCACAATACATTAGAGATCAGGGCGATCATGGAGATGGTGGCCACGATAAAGAAGGCTATTTACACTCTGTTGTATCTGGGGCTCTTGATAGGCTTCATTATGAGGCAGATCCATGTGTTAGATACTACCCTAGACGTAAAGAGTGGCTTTATTTACACCGCGCAAGATCGGAGTCTGAGTTTGGTTGGTATTTGTGTTTTATACAATATTACTTATCGTTGGTTGGATAAATTTTATGACAATTTTCAGCAAAGTAAAGAAACTAGTTCTTAATCTGATCTTTCATTCTTGCAAACAGAAATGTACCACCAGCAGCTACAAGGTGTGGCCAAAAATAAGAAAAATATTGGAGGAGCGTCTAGAAATAAATCCACTAATCCGATCAGCAAACCCATTAATGGAAATAAGGAACAGCCTTTGATCAAGGAGTCAACTCCAAAGAGGGAAAAAAAAGTTTCAGTCCCACAGCCCACGCTTGCTAGGTAAAAACTAAAATACTAATTTTATTATCCTGTTTAAGAATTGTGTTGAAACCCTGTTTTCTCAAAATTTCAAGGATTTTGTAAACCTTGTTCTACAATCTAAACTAATAAATCTTTCGTTTTGTAATCTAATCGATTTTCATGCTTCATTATCATTACAGAAAAGAGAATCGTAAAGCTGAGGAAATGATAATTGACTCAAACGACCAGCCTGCACCTGTAGTTGTCACTGCTGCATCACCTTCTTTGAATAGCACTGTGACTGTGGCTACCGTATCTGTAAATGTAGCTCCAGATCCGCCAATAGAAAGAGAAAAATTAGTTACAGTTGAAGTAAAGCCGCAGTTGAGTGTGCCACCACAAATGAAAAAACTTGTTACCGGAAAGCCAATTGCTGTGACTAAGAGTCACATGACAAACGCTTCTCAGAGTTTGTTGCAATCAAATCAACACTTTCCACACCATCAGATTCAAGTGTCTACTTCTGCTGGTTTACAAACAATTCGTCTCTCTGGTCATTCCGTACTTCATTCTCAAACATCAACTGGTTTGCCTGTTTCGACTAATACTAATACTACGTCGAGTTCAAATATAACAACTATATTACCGGGGTCAAAAATTTCACAACAGTTGCAACAGCAGCAAACAAATAACGCTAATCAAACAGGAAAAAGCATATTGCAAGCTGTTAAACAGCAGCAACAACAACAGCAATTACAATTGCAACAGCAGCAACAAACGCAACAGCAAATACCCCAACAGAATCAACAACAGCAACAGCAAACGACTCAACCACAGTCGCAGGCACAACAACAGCCGCAACAGCAACAACAACAAATTCAACAACTTCAGCAACAGCAGCAACATGTACTACCAGGGAAAACTTTACTTGCTTCGCAAATAAAACTCGTCAGTTCTGGTCAAATAAAATCCCTTCTTACTGGTCACGGATTGCAGGGACAGACGATATTTATTAAACAATCTGCATCTCCGGCGACTACCCAGCAGCAATTGCAACAGCAACAACTAAAGGTAAACATTTCGTAATTATTTTGTGTAAATGAAGTGATTGATCATAATTTTTATGCAACAGTGTGAAATTTTTTATTGATTTAGCAATAGATTTCTATGCAATGAACTATGATTCGGTTGATTTTTCGTCTTTTATTATATTTGTTTTATTATTAGCAACAGCAGCAACAACTTCAACAGCGTCTTGTCAATAGCCAACAACAACAATCTTCTGGAATGCAACGTATAATTGCACAAATCGGTGGTAAACCAATAGCTGTTCAGATACAACAGTCTCCTCATCAGCAACAACAACAGCAACAAAAGATACTGGCCAAAGTACTCACAAGTGCTGGCGGTGGTCAGTTAATCTCAGTCGAAAGTCTACTGGCTCAGAAAGGATTGAAACTAGCTACTGCAACAACTCATACAAGTCCTATTGGTCAAGTTAACAAACAAGGGAAACAAGTGATACAAGCACAGTATCAGGTCGGTGCTATTATACATGTAGCTGTACTCTCAATATGACTTGAAGTCCGAATTGAACTTAGAAAATGTACATTTCAATCATACTTAAAAGATGAAATAATATGGCGATCTAATTATTTGTTTCTAGGTGGTATCTCAGGCACAGGCAGCGGCTGCCCAATCAAAAGTAATAGTAAGCTCACAGCAGCAGCAACAGCAATCGCAAACAGTAAGAATGGTCGCTGCTCAACTTGCTGGAAAACCAATAATGTTGGCTAGCAGTAGTAAAGGTGTTAGCGTTGCTGGTGGAGCTACGGGGGTAGTATTGAGTAAACAACAGCAACAACAACAACCCATTATATTGCCAAGCCAGCTTCTCAATATAAAAACTTTACATGGATTAAAAGTTATTCCTGCTCCTGCTGGACTAAAGACTGGAGCAGTTTACGCGCGTGTTATTGCTCCTTCCGTACAAACTTCAACTGCCAATCAGCAAAATCAACAACAGCAGCAGCAACAACAACAACAGTCACTACCAGCAGTTAGAAATCCGTATGGCACACCACGTCAAGAATAATCTTCGGATTTTCACTGATTATTTTTATGATCTTAGTTAATATAATAGGGAATAATAGTTAAATAATAGCGGAGGAAAATAACGAAACGTGAAGGATATTGATCATGTATACTTTGTTCAGAGCTTAGGAGTATACGTTCATGTATATATGGCTTCACTTTCATCGCATTGCGAATGAGTGGGCGACGAAAATTCGATATTCAAATGATTTAAAGATTAAATTAATTATTGTAATATTCGTATGTAAGTTAATTTTATCTAAAATTTATTGTGGTATGGTTTGACTTGTGAGTCATTAAAGTTAACTAATTCCTATAAATTCATAGGTGGAAAGTTAAGCTGTGTACATATCGTATAAAAATCTACCAATTAAAATTATTCGCTTGGATTAATGGGTTTAGAATATTTAATTAAATCACCTTATTTATAGGCTCTTTATATAATGTCTCTGGCAGGTAATCACGAGACACAATTTACGGTGGATTTTCTTTTAACAATAGCTTACTAATGATTTTCCTAGCACAAGTATACCTGAAATTGAATGAGACTCTTTGTTTACTATTATTTGGAAATTATCAGTATTAACTTTATTCAATATGCTACACAAATACCAGGATCAGCTTCAAACTCATCACCAAGAATATAGGTGGGTCTTTTTCTCTTTATAGATCAAACCATGCTATAATTATTTTCGCAATCCTGTGTGCTGCTGTAAACACAGACTTGAGGTAGAAAAATAGTTGATGAAACATGCTCAATGCATATTCAGCTGAGTTTTGCAATTTTTTTTTGAAAAATAGTAAGAGTACAACATTATGAACATATACCATTTGTTTATAAACTATGAAACGAGAATACAATGATCGTATCAGATTAGTAGAATGTAGTAATAATCGATTTTCCAGATAGATTGACTGATTGACCAAGGAATTGGAAATCAAGGTATGGTAAAGACGAGAGTGACACTATCTTGGTGTTAAAACTTTTTATTGATTTAACGTATATTGTTTTTTCAAGACAGATATTGTTGTTTAATGATGGGCAGCAGCCTTCCTCATCTGGACCAATATGTTTCCAAGCTCCTCACGCTTCCTCTTTGCACGGATGTGAGTTCCAAGCTAAACAATGGAAACATAAATATTAAAATTACTCAAGGATACCTATTTTGATAGTTAAAACAAACATTAAACAAAATTGTTTCAGAATAGTAAGGCAGAAAACTTCTTAATATAAACTCATTAGCCAATAAACGAAAACTTCAATTTAATAACTCCCAACAACATTTACCCTTCTCTTCAGGAATTTCAAAGCTCTCTTGTCCTTGGAAACCTTGAGCAATTCCATAGCACGCTTCTCATACGGCGCATGTCCAGTCACCTCTCGAATCAAGTCACGGACAAATTTGCTGTGCTTGGTTTGACGCTGTAAAGAAAGATGATAACAACAATTAGATCGTGATGTTGATATCAACAGGTGAGATTTGAATCTATACATATATATAAATTTGATTCTTTGCTCAACGTGACAAAATCTCGTATATAATATTTGTTATCGGAAAACTAGATATGGTCATCATGTGTGACACAATGTTCAACTTTCGTCAGAGGTTATGTGTAGATAAAGTTGACACTTACCCCCTTGAGTCTAGCCGGGCGAATAGTGACGGTTTTCTCTTTTTCAGATTTGTTTTTTGCCACTCGTATTTTAGTGGTTTTGTGACCCTTGTTGAGGCCAATGGCCAATTCGTACCTTGGTGCCATCCTACAATAAATACACAAACATTAAGAGGTTATGTTATTATATTATTGACTTAGAGAACACAGAGGAAAATATAATTATCCGAAAATATTTGTCAAGCTAAAGTGCAGGGTGATTTGTAATATAGAAAATGTACGATGATATGATTAATGTAAACGGATTATCCAGATATTTAACGATACTAAATGCCAACGCACCTTTACAACACAGCGACACACGCTGAAAGAAATGGCTGGCCGGAAGTATCGTGAAGCTTCGACGTTCTATTCGGCCACTGCGACCAATCAGACCGCTTTATTTTCTAGCGATTGGGTAATAGCGGGAAATTGAATTTGAATTAAACCGTGTTTGGGTAAATTATTGTTGAACATCTTTAAAACTATACATAATATTTATTTTCCAATACAAAATTCTTTAAATATAACGTCTAGAATTTGTTCCGCGCTAACGTGTCCCGTTATTAAACCAAGTTCTCGCATAGCGTTTCGTATCTCTTGAGCTGCCAATACCATATCACTTTCCTCTGTCGTAATAAGGTCAAAATAATTATCCAGATGTTGAGAAGAATTAGTTAAATGTATTCTGTGCCTTGTTTGACTAATGGTAGGATTTTCCCGCGAAGGGTTACCGCATCTGGAGAACAAAAGATAAAATAAAATTCGGGAAATTCAGTCAATTAGAAGCTGGATCCTCTATTAATTCAATATACGAAACTTACAGATTTTCCAAATAAGCTGAGATACTTTTTGCAAATCGTTGAAAACCTTCGTCTTGAGTACATGAAATAACAATTAATTTATTATCATCTTCCAGTAGAGATTGTTTTTCACGAGGATTCAGCAAGTCTAATTTATTCATGACTACCATGCAGTTGTCTTTCAATTTTCCATTCTCTAGTAACAAATCTTTTAACCCAAGACCTTCTATATAGTCTTCAAGAAATTCTCGATATGTTTTCTGACTTTGAAAATACGAGGCCGAATTGGTCAACAATATGATAAAGTCAGCTCCTTGGGCGTAATTTTTAGCTCTGTGTATTCCCTCCACTTCAACAATGTCTTCAGTTTCTTTTCTCAGACCAGCGGTGTCTGCTAGAACCACAGGATACCCAGATATGTTTAAATTCAGTTCAACAATGTCTCTTGTAGTTCCAGCAATCGGTGTAACTATTGCTGCGTCTCGTTGTACAAGATAATTCAATAAACTACTCTTTCCAACGTTTGGTTCTCCGAGAATCACAGTTCTCACACCTTGACGCAATATTTCTCCTCTTCTGCTGTCTGATAGATGACTTTTTATCTCTTTGTTGAGAAGATTCAATACTCTATTACATTTTACTATTACATCAGCCTCTATGTTATCATCCTCGCTAAAGTCAATATAAGCCTCTACATGTGCTACGCATTGTAAGAGAGTATTTCGCCATTTGTTATAGAGTTTGCTAAGATTCCCATCAACTTGTAAGAAAGCCTGTTTTCTTTGCAACTCTGTTTCCGCGTGGATTAGGTCGGCTAGTCCTTCTATTTCTGTGAGATCTAATTTATTATTGTAAAATGCACGTCTTGTAAAGTCTCCTGGCAAAGCAGGAGTAAATCTCAATTTTGATAGAGCTGTTGTTAAGGCTGCAAGTATTGCAGAACCCCCGTGTACTTGAAATTCAACGCTGTCTTCTCCGGTGAAAGAATTTGGCCCTTAAATTGATATTGGTTTTTGAATATATGGGATAAAAATTGAATATTTATTATAGTTCATGGTCTGGGATATTCTACAGAGTGTTGTCAATTTTACCTGGAAACCAGAGGCATAAACCTTTGTCTATGACTTCCCCTGTTTCTGGGTCACAGATATTTCTTAGAAAAGCTTTTCTCGGCTCGGGCATTTTTATGCTAGTCATTTTCCTTAAAGCATAGATAGCCTCCAATCCCGATATTCTTATTACGGCTACTCCGCATTTTCCTTGACCTTAAATATACGGAGAAAGATTTAATTAGATTATAGAAATAATAAAAAATGTTTTTTTTTTTTTTAAATTGTTGCGTATTTTGAAGGTGCAGCTTCAGTTATAATTCGCAAATAACTTTCAAGTATTTGTAAAAAACATTTCAAATTCGAATCGGCTAGCAGGCAGAAGCGGTTCGTAATAATTTGTGTATTGCGAAACACCGGAGTTGAATAGAATTTCTAAGATGATATGTTTAAAGATAAATGAAAAAGAGAAAGAAAAACTCAAAAACGAATTATGTATTAATAACTTTGGTTTTTAGTCGATCTAAATATCCGAAATAATTTTTAACCAGATGATAGAGCGTAAATAGTTGAATTCCCATTCCATCGTTTGGTGAAAAAAACTCCGGTAGTCTTTGGCGGAATCATGACGCGTGTAACTGAACATCGTGCGAGCATCTTTACGATAAAAAATTTACAAGACTCTGGTGTTATAAGAATTTTTATACGTTGACTGTTATGCGGCCAACACTGGTAATTATTTTGTGAGTATTTTTATAACTCGTAAACAGTGAAAACTATCTTTAAATCGCATAAATACACGAACATCGTAACACTGTTCAAAACTGTCATGGTGGTTGAGTGTAAATCGAGGATTAACAATAAGCTTTTGCTAACTATTCGCAAACCACTATTGAATTTCTTTTCCCGTTATTGAAATATGTGTGACAATCAGTGCCGTGAATTCTGTTTAATTTGTAACAAAAAAAATCATGTTTTGAGTCGTGACATATTTTTTACTCTCATGTATGCTGCAAAAGTTTTAGTACGTTTCATTGGTTAATATTGTGAATGTATGAAGACAAATCAGATTTTCTTGTTTCAGGACGAAGAACTGGCGGTAAAATTTAACAGATCGTGGCTTTCAACAGATTGTTGATTTTTTTTTCTTTTTAATCAAAAACTATCCAAGTCTTGTCTTTTAGCTTGACTTTTGATTATAGAATAATTTTTAAACACACAGAATGACTATGACTGAGAAACAGTTGATAACAAGTAAAGAGGTACAAAGTAGATGCAGTGGCTGGGTAGAATCTCAGCAGGAGTTACTATACTCAGAAGACAATGTTTTAAAAAGAAAATTAGACAACGAAACTGAAGAGTTTTTTGATACCGATTCAGAATTTGACTCAGTTTCCGAATGCGGACGTAAAAGGAGAAAAGTTTCAAAACAAATGAAAGATGAGATATTGAATTTATTATGCGAGTGGAAAGACTGTTTATTTGACAGTAATTCTATAGACATTTTTGTCAAACATGTTGCCAATCACATACCGCAAATTAAGATTAAAACAGTGGAAGATGACGAAGAAGTTTACGCCTGTCTTTGGAATGGCTGCTCCTTTGAATCAAACGTCCCGGACGATATTTCCAAGCACGTTAATTATCACTCCTATCATACTAAGTTAAAATGCATCGGATCTAACATCAGAGGAAGAGTTAAATTGCCTGTGAATATTATTTGATGATTTCTTTTTATTTTTCTATGTTAAAACCCTTCAGTATTATTCTAAGTCTTATATTTTCTTCAAACTTATGTATTGTTTAAACACATGTGAGAATATGTTTTCAGAAATGTTACCAGGACCAAGGCTGGAAGAATGTGATTGAACAGCCGTTAGCACAGATTTGTCAATGGGAGGAGTGTTTAAAATCTTTTAATAACTACCAAGCTTACTTGTGGCACGTTTTAACCCACATAGAAACAAATCCTCGTGGTAATAAGATAGAAGGTGGAGTAAAATGTCAATGGACAGGATGCAACGGGAAATACAAAAGCTTGTACAAGCTTAGAGAACACATGAGATGTCATACGAAAGAGAAAATAGTCGCTTGTCCCGATTGTGGGGCTACATTTGCTTCAAATACTAAATTTCATGATCATTGTAAACGTCAAATTCCATTGGATCGTAAGTAAAACATTGTCTAGCAATTTCGATATTGATATATGGTTTAGAAAAGAATTTTCAACAAATTACAACAATATTAATGTATAATCGAAATTTCGTTGAATAAAATTTATATTCTTTTCCTTCAGAACAAGGCTTCAAGTGCTCACATTGCAACAAATTTTATCCAACTGAAAGCATACTCAGAAATCATATGCACTTTCATGTATTTCATTACAAATGCACTATGTGTGATATGAGTTGCGAATCACCCGCAAGCCTGGCAAAACACATTCGGTATCGTCATATATCGAGCAGAGCCTTTAAATGTCAACTGTGTTCACATGCGGCTAAATCTGAACGAGATCTGGACCTGCACATGTCAGTTCATACCAGAGGGCCGAATTTCATTTGTAATATAGACGGTTGCTCCTATGGATGTAAAAATTCTTATATGATGGACAGGTTCGTATCTAAACTTTTTTTCTACCGATAAAATTTGTAAACTCTTTATAGATGAGCAATTCTTGTTTATTTAGAATAATTTTCCTTTGTTTAATAATATTATTTTTCTTTCATTAGACACATGGAACGAGTACATGCAAAATCTGTTAGATTATATTGCTGCCATGAGTGTCCAGTCAAATACCAAAAAAGTTATCGACTGACAAAACATTTGATAGAAACTCATCATTTGAGATGGCCAAATGGACACAAGCGATTTCGTTATAAGAAGGATGAAGATGGTTGTTATCGGTTGCAAGTTGTGCGGTACGAAACTTTAGACGAAGAAACTGCCAAACCAATGGAAGATTCTGTGCTGAAAGAGAAATCTTATCAACTAGAATTAACAAAGAGTTTACCCTTACCAGAATTAAAGGTACTATGTGGTAAACGTATAGTTTTATCTTCAATAATAATAAGTATCTTTATCTTGCATTACTATTAAGTACTTATACCGTATTGGCCTGAATATAAGTCGAGGTTTTTGGTAACCGATTTTACCCTCAAAAACCGTACTCGACTTATATTCGAGCCTCGACTTATATTCGGGACTTTTTTCGGGATATGCATAATCGACTAAAAACCTTCATTATTGACCAATAATCGTAATATTTTAGCAAATATGCGATGCATATTTGCGCACGCTTGATCACGAAGATCGAAAATTGGAATTTCAATTTTTTCCGAAAGCATCAGCCTGAAGTGGAATAAACAAATTATTATTGAGATATTTGGCGCGTGCAATAATTGAGAATTGTTGTTAAGATATGGATATTCAGAGATTGTGAAGTGCAGATACAGTGTATTCTCCTGAAATTCGACTTATATTCAGATCCAAAAAAAAAGTCCTGAATCAGAGGTCAAAAATCGGGGGTCGACTTATATTCGGGGTCGACTTATATTCAGGCCAATACGGTACTTGCATTCGGTACATTTTATTGGAAGATGTTATGTGGTTTTATAGATATCGGAAGAAACAGAGAAGAATTCGAATTCGGATGACTTGGAGTCACCAGAACCTGAAGCGGGAAATCAGGTCGGTAAATCCATGCCGATAATTTCAAATATTCTGATATGGATCGACGAAGTAGATGCAGATGGGAATATCATAGAAAGTAGAGTTGTTGAGACTCAGGAAACAAACGAGTTGCCACCATCTGAAGAGCCGCCAATAATTATAAAGTAGAATCTACTTTTAGGTGTGTGTACATACATACATTTTATAACGTCAGAGCAAAATAATATAGCATCAATAATTTTTGTATCGGGTTCGAAAAATAAATATACATATAAATTCTTAGATGAAGTAAGCAGAGTTATATTACTGTGAAAATCTTTACAGCTGTATAGTTACATTAGTAGGACTCAAAAAAGCACTGAGCATACTCTTATGAATCGATAGCTGTGTGACTGACACAGATTTAATTTTAATTTTTGAGTTCGCAATGTAGAAGTGTGTTAAATTGAGCAATAATAAATTCCTAAAACTATCATACTGATGGCTAAACGCCCTTTTCAATCACTGTTTATGATTCTATAGTAATGTAATAAATTCAACGATTCAGTGAATTCATAATTCACACTAATTCCTACTATTGAGCAAGTGTGGGTATTATATGCTTATTAACATGCATTGATTATCAGTGTAATTAACTTTCGATATCAAGATGTACTGTTAGTATGTGTTTATGATTGTTTTCTGGATATATTGTGCAAAATTAAAATTCGTTTTCTTTGTAATTTAACAAGACCTGAATGATCAATGAAGATATTTCATGGAATATGCAAAGCTCTGAAAAATAATTATATTTTTACAATCAACTCATGATCACCTACACTTAATTCAACATGATAATTCAATTTTAGATACATTTCTCAATTTCTTGATTGCCCCGATACTTCATGCCACGTACATCGTCTAGAGGAAAATTCAATCTCGAATACCAATTCCAGTAGATAATTTTGGATATTAAGAATTGATGAGAAATTTGCAAAGTGACTTTTGAACTGTAGAAAGAAGAAGTATTATGCATTCTATCATAATTCGGATTACATGTAAGAGTTCATCATTCTGGTGAATGGTCACTCTATTTTGCCAACTAATAATTAGACCGTCATGGATTAAGTTTTCCTTCAATTAAACGCACATGAAAATCAGTGTTAAATCATGTCAGTTGGTACGTCTTAATATAGATAGGCAATGCTAAAACCATACTAGGATGCCCAATTGCCAGAATAAGGAGTCCCTCTTCGGGTCAGCACTACTGTCGAAATCAGTGGTCAAAATATATCAGCGGCTGACGCCCTCCGACAGCCTGCGGTAAAGTTTCGCGGCTAGTTTTACAGAGTAGTTAGTAGTATCTCAGTCATACCTACATAAAGTTGGCCCTTGAATTTATTATTTTCCATTTTTTCATCTACCAAACAATTGCTCCTAATTGCTCCACTAATTTCGTTAATTGCCTCAGTCTAGTTTTTGAGAAATAGGGAAAAACAAACCCTACTGAAAAAGCCAGATAGAAACTGATAGAACCAAAAAAGATCCGTACCCAAAAACCGAATTTGCTATACGGTTTTTAAACCTGAATCTTTTCCGTATTTATACGAATCTATCAGTTTCTATCTGACATTTTCAGTAGGGAAATAGGGATCATCAATTATACAAATTTTCGTGGTAGAATTATTCTGCGTGCAAGTAGGCTCTAAGTATTTAATAATTCTATAGGTTTTTAATGATTTCACTACATTTTGAATGCCGTTTAATAATTTATAGAGTATAATAATTAATTTGTCCAATATCAAGTCTAGTAAGAGGCTGCCCTTCTCGATTTTACCCCAACGAATTTATCCTACGCATCGTGACGGGATTAAAGGGAGTTATTTATTTATTTATTTTCATTGTTTATAATTTCATAATTTCAAACGCATCAAAATTCTAGAACATGATGATACTTCGAATGTTGAATCTCGTAAATTTCTTGGTAAGTTAAGTCATTGCAATACTACTTTACTTTGTTAGTATATTATGTATCCGTAATTTACAAGGTAATGTTTCAGCTCTCGTATATTATGTACATACATACATAAATATAAGTATATTAATATCCAAATCTGATGAAATGATTGATG
>OX451209.1:19813702-20050616 GCA_949628255.1 Macrophya alboannulata | reverse complement strand
GTTTGAGCTTCATGTCGCGTGTAACTCGACGCGTCGGATTTAAGTTGTACGGGGCTGGGTAGTCCGCTGCAGAAGCTTTTGCCAAATGGCAACGATAAAATTAACTTCGCTTGCCAAAAAGGCAAAAATCTGAGCCCCACTTGCTGTGGCGAGAAATAAAAAAAAAAAAAAAAATAACGAGAAAGAAAATAAAAAAAAGTCTCAAACCCACGTAATCTGGTTAAACCTTAAAGCTATAGCCTAAACTCCACTCTCTCGACGAATACGAAGAGACGATCCGGAATAAAAATGCGATCCCCAAAAAGGCAGCCGAAAAAACAAGAAATAAATAATTAAATCAAAAGAATAAGGATGCGAAAGAAAAATTTCGTATTGATATTCGATTTGAGTACGAAACAGGTAATCCTTTCGACCATGTGGATTGCTGGTACTCAGTGTGAACGGTTGTCTTCGATAAATAATTAAGAGGTGAAAATGAGAGAGAAAAAGCGAGGAAATAAATTGTTGAAACAATGGTGCCATTGACTGGAGATATACTTACACCCTCTTCTTTTCCTTGCAACAAGTGGAATGCCCCTGCCCTCTGAATCCCTGGAAGGAACCATATTGGATGCGAACGAATGAGCCTTTCGATAAGGGTGATGTCACAGGCAACTTCGCTTCCAGAATGCTCTGAGGAACCCGCCGAACTACCTGTACTGCCCGATCCTTCGGACGACAACGATTCCTCGCTCTGAAATCGATCAAGTTTGACCTAAAAAATTATCTATCGGATACATGATATAGGTTTTTGTAATTCAAGGATACAGAGAAACGACGAGTCGAAGATTTTCTACAACTCGACTATATACCATCGCGGTGCCTACGTACGAAACGGGAAATTTGTATGACGTTGCAACGTTGATTTTCTTTTTATAAAAAAAATTCTTAAATATAGAATCCTGAATGAATTCCGAGCGTCTGCAGCAGTGCGGGTGACTATCCGAATTCATTCATGGTCGAGAGTTGCAAAAATACTTTTTAATATTGGATCGAAAGTGTTATTTTCAAATTTTGAAAACAACATTTAATTATTTGAAATCCGGTTCATTTTTAACGGTATAACATAATTTCCCATTAACATATAACATAATTATATGCGCCTACGTCCTCACCGTCCTTTGTCTTACGACAGGATGATTTTCCCTTCCGAAATACGTCGAAATACGAGGATATAGCCACCCACTACCTCATACTTCATTAAGTTTATAGCGGGGTCTCGTTTTAATTACTCTGCGTTACTAATTATCATTACGTGGTGGAGCGTTTCCGTTGTATAAATTGCGTTGACTCTTTATGTCGCGTCTAGACTAGAGAAATAATTGAAGTATACAACCAACTCGCAACGTGTGTAAGAAGAAAAATTTGAATGAAAAATCGTCAGGAGAAGAGTTCCGTTTCGCTTAGAAATTTTCACATCTACAACAAACTGCAACGGTCACTCGAATCCACATACGTTTACATCATGTCTACCGCTTGCTGTAAAAAGAAAAAATAAGAAAAAGAAAGAAAACTGCAATTGCAGAACCGCAGGTGCGCGCAATGACGCTTAGCGTATATACTTTCTTTTTCTTTTGGAATAAAAACCACCTGATTTTACGGCGAAGGGATGATCATCAGGTTCGATAAAAACGAGCCAATGTTCGACCGGAACGATCATATCTTTCTCGATATGCGGTGAGAAAACGAGGGTGTGAGTTTAACGTTAGAGGGAGAGAGAGAGAGAGAGAGAGAGATCAAGTTTGAATGTATAAAAATACCGTTTTAAATTCCAAGTATAAAAGTGATCGTGTCAGCTCTTCCGCGCAAAAGTTTCAACGTTTTATATATTAATATATTCCATAAATACTGAGGCATGGATAAGTGATAAAAAGTTTACGAATCAATCCGGCGAAGAAATTCTTTGAATGTAGTTAACGAGATTTTCATTATAGATGCCATTTTTATTTATTCATCTTTTTTCATAGAATTTTTCCAAAGACGCGATACTTTGTACGAAAATATACGTAGGTACGTGTGACATGATGTGTGAACAAAATTTTCCGGCATCGGCTGTGAATTGCGATAAAACTTTCGTGCAGTCTCGATCCAAAGCCCGTATAGGAATATAATATAATATGGTATTAGAGTGTATTGTCACCGACCCCACGAAGGATTTACACTCCGAATTGCGGCTTAAGAGGGGTGACTCGCGTGAAAATCTCCATATTTATCATTGCGGCTAGTCCAATTCACGGTTTTTGGCTTCTCCCTAATTATTCAAAAATTATTAACTGGCTATGGTTATGCAAAACGTTGGAAAACTGCCGATAAAAATGTTTATGCATGCGGCTGATTGTCGCGTCGTACCTGTACCTATAACTCGTACAGCTACGTATATACCGAATTGACAATGTACAACTTTGAATTCTGGTCAATCAGACATTCGAGAGAAAAAAAAAAAAGAAACGATGAAAAGAAAAAAAGGGAAAAAGTATACAGAGAATGGAATAGTCGCAAAAATCGTTTCTTAATTTTCCAGCTACAGGATAAAAATGAAATTCACGTTCATCTAGAAAGTAAAAGTCTTCTTTTTTAAATTCACTATACGTACGAAGCACGTATTGTAAATCGAATTCGTCACCACATCGCAGATTGAGTTTTAATCAAAATCTTTGTAGCAGGGTTTCCTATGTCAATTTGATCGATTGAAATTGATCCGCGGGAGGAGGCCGTTCAAGCACTTTCGAATTTGAATCAAAGTCCATATATACGTATATAGGGGGAACGGAAAACATTTCATCAAAAGTTAATGAAACTTCAAACGTCAATTAAATGTACCCCAAAGAAGAGGGTCGGCTAAATCACTGGGTATGTATACAAGCTCTGCTGCGCTATTCGAATCTGTTCAAATAATAACCGCATATACTCGCGTATACTATGTATATAACACAAGCAAATAATGAAACAAAGATCGTTATATGCATTACCGAATATAATACGAAAAAAATAAAAAGAATACCCACAATACCTCCTTCACATTTCTATTTGTTCTTTTTTCTTTTTTTTTTTTTTTTTTTTTTTTTTCTCTTTCTTTTTTCAGACAGACGCAAAAACTTCGTGTGCTGCAGGATCTGCAATTAAGGGATTTGCAATTAGCTCTCCGCGTACGGGGCTATTTAATTCGTCAGTCAGCTCACGTTCGCGTTAAATCCCGTTAGTATAAATGAATGCTACCGCGTCAGTCTGCATTGCAAATGTAATGAAACTCAAAATTCGAAACAGTTTTCAAACTTCAATATACAATATTCAACTTCCCCGAACACACACGATAAGCTTTTATTTTTTACAAATCGATCATTTTTTTCAAATCAAAATTATCATCATCATCATTATTATTATTATTATTATTATTATGGCAGTCATCATTATTCTTTCCATTCGAATTATAGATATTGACAAAAATGGAAGATACAAGAACCAAAAAAAATTCAACGACAAAATTCAATTATACCTGCAGTATACGAATATTATATCAAGAGACTCGGTAGAGTCTCGCGCCAAGTACATTGAAAAGGATTTTAAAACGCACGGTACACGTAGCTTGTCTTATTATATCGCTGTGAGGTCGGTTTTAAGTATCGCCTATATACCTGTGTTTATTTGTAATTAACGTCTAATAAAACCTTCAATATCAATGACACCGATAGTTATTTACCTGTACATGATGCAGTTGCGCAAGTTGCCGATGTTGCAAAGGAACAGGTAGCGGAGGCGGAGTACTTGGTGAATTGATGACCTGAACAGTGCCATGCTGTTGTAAGTAGGGCTCGAGGAATACATCGCTCCTGAAATAAAATTTCAAATTGATTATTAATTATTCACAATTTAATAATACCTGGAGCAAAATTTGAAATTTATATCTCGTTTAATTTGACACTACAAAGAATCATACCCGAAGACAATTTGGAT
Organism: Macrophya alboannulata; assembly: GCA_949628255.1. Classification (NCBI taxonomy): domain Eukaryota; kingdom Metazoa; phylum Arthropoda; class Insecta; order Hymenoptera; family Tenthredinidae; genus Macrophya; species Macrophya alboannulata. The sequence goes on along the minus strand of OX451209.1, from coordinate 20,046,626 downwards.
AGAATTGAAAATTTTTGATTTATAGAGTATTTTTTTTCTCTCTTCTTAGACTGATACAGTTTCTAGGGGAGTAATTTCAGATGAAGTTATATGGTATTCGAGATATTGTTTATTTCCGCGTAACTTGTTATAGCTGTGTATAAAAGGTGGATGAGGCCGCGGTCTCGGGTTTATGATTTATAACGACCGCGAGGAAATGTATGTACATCCATGCGTAAGTAACGGTAGCGTTTATAAACGCGGTTCTCCGCGTTTTAGTCTAGAATTAATATTAATCCAATTGAATATAACAAAGGATGGCTTATCGTGTATAATAAGAACGGGGAGAGAGAACCCTTATGACTAGTATTCCTTAAAGACATAATTCCCCGCGATATATATACATACTAAAAGCCAAGTGTATTATTTCACTTGAAAATACACGTACTTTGTGATTAGGTACATCACAGACTCGGAACTTCATTCGCGATGAATGTTCACCTCGGAAATTTTACGTTTCAAACATTTTTTATAAAATTTACTTCCTCGCTCGGAGCTCGTGAAGCGTAGGTCCGTTTCTACCCTCATACCCTTACTTTCTTTTTCGCATGAGTCATTCGCCGTTGGTATATATATATGAACCAGCGCATACATATCTATAGAAATTCGTAGCCCTCGAAAGCGACCCGTGACTACGTCCAGTTCCATGAACACGTAACTCGCTCTACACCCACCCACCCACCCATCCCACTGCAGAAAAAGATGGAAGGGAATGTATAAGAAGATGAGAAGGAGGAGGAGGAGGAGGAGTAAGAAAAGTCGAGTTTGCGCCACGTCGTGACGAGAACTAGCTAACGAAAGATGTAAAGGCCATACGATAAGCGTTTCCCGCAGTCTTTTGAGCTACTACAATAACGACAGTACAGTAAAGTATAACGACAAGGACACGGAACAAGTTATGCAAGTATGGTGCGTGCAGTAGCAGCATCAGCATCAGCATCAGCAGCAGCAGCAGCAGCGGTATAGCATAAGCGCACGGTGTATATTGTCGTCTGCGTTTGACAGCTGACATTCTTCTTGGCGAGCGTTATTTTCCTCCTCTTGGTGTACGTGTGTTCTGGCTCCTCGTTATCAATGTGTAGAGTCGGTTTCTAGCTGTTATATACATACGCGGGCCACGGTTCCGAGGTCGGAGTTAAATGCGATGGTCTGTGTCGTCTGTGAGATCAGATGGGGGTTCCCATGGCAACTGGAGGTTCTCAACACGTGGTCCTCTAGCCACTGGTTCCTACGTTCTTCGGTTGGCGTTCCGCATGCATCGCCAATCCGCATTTTACGTATTAATGAGCCCGGAATAGCTTCTGCACAGAGTAGGTATGAGGGGCAGCCTACGGTGTCCCGCCTTTGCCCCCTGCATGTGCCATTCATTTTTTTTCCTTCTCCACTTCTCTCTTCCTTTATTCTTTCATCCTTTTTTCTTCTCCTTTTTTTATCCCTTCGTTCTTTTTCAACGAGACTCCTCGGACTGCGGTCAATTTGTTTTCAAAAGTGTCCTTCACCAGGTTTTCTCCCACTCGTGCAGGGCATTTATACTCGAATATATACGAGTCACTTCTCCGGGATCATTTATTTCTATGATTGCCAAGGGTGTATTAGTCCAGAATATACCCATACACAGGTGATACACCGAGTTTATATCCTCCGGTAAAATAAACCGTAATTTGTATCAATTTACCGGGAGAATTTGATGGACTTTTATTTCAGACGTATCTGCGCTCGCAGGTGCCACGTTGGCCGGTCTGACTACAATATCGCTAATGGTAAATCGTGCACAAAATGCTTGTATATATATATATATATATATACCTATAAAGGTTGAGATATACTTTTATTCTGACCTGTGTCAAATCTGCAGACCCAGTAAAAAAAAAAAGCGATAAATGGTTGAATAAACTGAAACGCCTTGCAGTACGGATAAGAAACGAGAAAGGACTACGGTCTGCTCCAGGCTTGTTCGATTTGTATAAATGAGAGGAACTTCCGTTCAAAATGTGTCCCGACAACGACAGGTTTGTCGCGTTCGGTATTCAAAGCATGAACTTTCCTGGAAGCGAATCTCCAGACACAAGGCAGTCCATTGCCTCGTTACAATCGAGATACACGGTACCTATATACCTATAGGTAACATATATGTATACTCAGAAGCATGAGCATATACAGATACACATACCTACCCACAGTACGTATATCAAAATTGAACTTTGTATGAACGTTGTTGAGATGTGTTCGTTAAGCAATGCTGCAGCACTTTACAGTATTACGTATATAATTATACGTTAACAAGAGTGAAAAGAAATGTTTATTCATGTAACGTTATCGGGGTCAGATACAGTACGCAAGAAAGTTGCTTCTGATAGTTTGTCAATAATAAATTGTCTCATTGATTGATCGCTGAAATTGTTTAGCGTATATATGCTATTACACATCGATAAACTTACCATGCGTAAATATGGGTATATAGATACTTTATATTCCCTACTAAATTTCCCTAAAGCAGCTTACTTGTTCGTCCTAACGGATCCAAGTCGAGTGGCGATGTGGCAATTTTTGATTGTCGTCGCTTGCGGAACGGAGAAGCCGTACCTACCGTCGAAAAGTGGAGCAAATTTGATGCGAAATGAACACGTTGGTTGAAACGTCGACGTTTCGAGGGTTTCTTTGGCTCGTAAATTTTCTTCGAGACGTCGTAGAATCGTTAAAAGATTGCATTATTCGCCTCCAAGTATATATACATATTTACGTATGTATGTACGTATGTGTATACTTATATACATATAAATTGCAGTCTCAAAGCATGTAAGAGCAGTAAAAATCACGGTGGCTTCCTTTCGCCATTTACAATTAGTTGCGAAGACAGAAGAGACTCCAGAATCTGTATCAGCTCCTGGGAGCCTTTCATTACACTTGTACCCGTTACTTTGGTGAAAGTTTTTAATTAAACATACATAGATACATGGATATACATAACGGGTATACTTGTGTCTAGACTTAGATTATACTTTTCTGCGCCAGCTCTCTTTGCCCTATGACAAAGCAGGAGGAATAAGAACCGCGAAAGTCTCGTAGAAGTTGAGTTTTATGGAACTTGGCTTACAAGTTGGAAATCTGAATCAGTAGCTCTCGACATGAGTGTTACGACTCTGTGACGCACCCCTAACACGAATATTCTTGAGTGGTTTGAAATTGTATACAGAATAATTTACGTATATTTCGCGTATTATTTCTTTCTTCATTTCAATTTCTTTCGACCGAAATTTAACAGCCAAAATTTGGAGCGAGGGGGAACACACCAGAGTTACATGCAAAAATAAAATCAATTTTCTAAAAATTCAGTACAATAATTTCATATGAAATTTGAATTGCGTTGGTGAGGGGAAGATTCTAACGCGTAGGATACAAAGAAAATTGAAATTTTCTTCTACATGCATTCAAGTATATCTGCCCTTTCCAGTACGAGCTTTTTCCTTTACGTATACCTACCTATAACTAGTCTCAAGTCGTGAGATGAAAGTTGAGTGACAGGGTACGCATTCGCTTGGAGATGACCTCGACACGAGACGGGTTTCTTCCGGTAGTTTCGCGCACGTTCTTCGAAAACGTGTATGTATGTAACATACATAAAACAGCGAACCGCTTGCTGCATGCAAGTAGAGTTTAAAAAAAAAAAAACAGTGATCGGAAAAACCGGTTTTTCCAAATATCGTGTGGCGGTAATTTTGAACTATACCTAACCATACGAAGAACGAAGACCAAGTATACATACACGAGTCCTCGAAAAGCAGAAAGGGTTGCTGCACCGAGTGCTATAAGAATTTAAGAAAAGGGTTGGTGGAAAAAACGTTGTTCACTTTATGGAAGAACGAGATGAAAGATCAAAGCATCAAAAGCGAAGAAGAAAAAAAACGTTATATAGAATAAAAAAAAAAGAGCAGCGAAAATAATTACGTTTTATTTCACAGTTGAAATGGGATTGTAGGGTACTTGTCAGCGCGTATAGCATTGCAGCATAAAAATGCATCGCTTTATAGTAGCCCCCCCCCACGTGGCGTCTATATCACGCACGTTTATAACCTTTGATCTAAAAAAATTGTTTTTTTTTCCTATTTTGTTTTTTCCTTTTTCATTTTTTGCAGACTAAAAAACTTGTTCAACATTTTTCCATATACCTCCAGAAGTGGCGACGGTAGATTTGACATTACGTATAGGTGTATTCGTAACACAAAACCCTTTGACGTTTATACAGATCCATACGAGTTTTGAAAAACGCAATTCTTCAAATTCTTGGCCAGAAATTTCATTGAAATAAATATCTTCAAGTCTACTGCTGCAGCAGCAGCAGTAACAGCGCGTATCAAGAGACTCGGTAGAGTCTCGCGCCAAGTATATAATATACTCTCTCGTAGACGCAATTCTTGACTCTATATACTTCACAGTCTCGATTTCCTTTAGTTGAAACCGAAGAAGCAGGAGCAACTCTTGAGTTACAGAACGTATATATAGTTTGCGCCTACGGCTGCAGAGCTGGACAGGGTAAACGCGATTTCGTTTCATCCCAACCTACGCCGTATAATGTGTAGGTTTGGTATAATACATGCGATAATCTACGTACTAATACACATGAATATTATGACTAGTAGGTGGTGTTCAACCTACGCTCTATAGCTGCTAGTCGAGGCCGGTTTAAGGTTGAATTACCTGTCTCGACAGGCGACACTTTACGCGACTGCAAGTGGTCCGCGCGACTCGCTCTGCTTCGCATCGTTTCTTCTCAGTTCTTGTACCATGATGCAGCAGTAGATTTGCGGACTCAACATACTACACGTATATACTATAGATGACGTCATGGTTATACTAGATTTTTATTACTGTTCAAAGCACAGTTCTCTATCCGCCTCTCCTCTCCACCCTCCCTTATGGACCCTATATCGCCGCGATGATGTGACATCAAACAGCCGCTAATCAATAATGCCAAGAGCGAGAAAATATCTGCTTTTTTTCGTAACAGCGCGGCTAAAGCCGTTATATAGTTCATCCGTTTTTATATCCTATCCATCTTAATTAGTGCGGAGCTGAGTCTCACTTGGTTTTTTTTTCTTTTACCTCTTCATACTTTTTTTCGGCTACGCATACATTACGAAAGACTTTTTCATTTTATTTTTTTTCAACGAATATTAACAAAATTATAAGAAAGATAAGAAACTTTCGATGGGATATTTAAGTGGAGTTATAGTAGGTACGTTAGTTAGAACAAATAGTTGAAGAAGATTAGAATTCTCTCGTACTAATAGAAACAAGGGTAAAGTTGAGGGGTAAATTGATCGTGTAAGAGTGTTTTTTTTTTTTTCCTTTCTTTCTTTTTTTTTTCTTCTTTTTTATTCCGGTCAGCAATCACGCAGGACCTCAGAGAACATTTCGGGACCTTACCACTCTCTTAGAATCCTTGACTGGCTTAACTTTACCAATTTCTCTTGCGCCTATAACGCGCACGGAAAGAAAGTTTCAATGTTCTCTTCTAATATTGTTTCCCTCCCTCTCTCCCGCCCCGTCCTTCGAACCGTATGACTGTACGAAAAACAAGGTTATATTTTAGAAGATCTTCTTCTATCCGAACGAATTTGAGAAAATTAATTATTTCCTAGCAACATATCCTGAAGCAAACTGTAGATAGAAAATAGAAGTTATCTCTACCCAATTTAACTGAAATGTTGTGTAACAAGTTTTTTTTTGTTTTTTTTTTTTCATTTTGTTGAATAACAAGAAATTGAACAATTTTCAAGAAATTTCCCGAAGTCTCAGATTAACGGAAAATTTTTTTTTTTTTCATAATTTCCGCTGATAATCAAATGTATGAAAATTTCTTGATATGTGTAGAATAATCAGCGATGAATAGATAAAAAAAAAAAACGTAGAAATATGACGATCCCGGCCGAGTTACGTTTGCAGGGTTAATCGAGTACGCGATACTGTATTGTTATTGTGTCTAAAAACCCGTGTACAACCAAACGCGGTTCCTGAATCAAGTTTTTCGTCCGTAGCCTGCGGTAAGGATATTTATCATTCGGTTATGGAGCCGGAATATATTGTTTGACGTAGGTTTTAGTAATGAAACAAGATATAAGGTGAAATAAAAGAAGAGTAAGGTATCTCGGTGGTTAAAAACTTGTATTACATACAGTTTAAAGAGAGCATAAGTATATAGCGTAACGAAAAATAAAAAATAATACAAAAAAAAAATTGCGAACGTAAGTACTGCGTTGAAAATAAATGAAAGAAAAAAATGATATGAATAAATCAATGAATGAGTAAATAAAATTGAAAAAAAAAAAAAATCCTTTTTCTGGGAATAAATTAGATCAGTCGATAAAAAAAGGATATATATATATATATATATATTTTTTTTTTTTTCTTCTTTAGTGGGTAAGACCCATTTCCAAAAAATAATGAATCCCATCTACAGTCTATTCAACGTAACTATAGACTAAGCTGCTTACCGCGTAAGCAGCTTAACTTAAGAATAACTTTAAGGGCTTCGAAAGGCTGCTGAGGGGTAGTACACTCACTTTGCTATCATATTTCAAATTAACCGTTGATTAAAATCGATTTTCTTATCGTCTCACCGCCTTACGATGACACATTTCATACATTAAGTACGTACTCGAGATCACTTTCGATATTATTCAAAGGGTTTCGCAAACCCCAGCTGCGAAGACGCGCTCGCTACAATTCGCGAATACTATTTATACAGAAAAGTATAGAAAAAAAAAAAAATCAATCGATCGAATTTATTTACCTTTTTACACCAATTTCTGCGTAACGACCTCTCGTTGATCTGACCGTAGGTCTTGCCGAATTTTGATTCGTATATAGAGTCAGAATGTCGTTGTTTATGTTATTTATAATCGGAGGTAACATTTTTGATTTTACACTTCATATAAAAAATGTTTAGTTTTTAAATCACGTGAGAAATATTGAGAAGAGAACGGATAGCTTGATAAAAATCTTATTCAAAATAAAGTTTCTTCTGCGTCTTCTTCTTCTTCTTTTTCTTCTTTTTTAACTCTTTTTTTCTTTTTCTTTGGAGTTTTAGCTATCGTCACGTAAAAATCTATCTACACAGAAGGTTCGGTTTAGTGCTCACGATTGAACTTTACAACGGCTCCTTGATCTCTGTGAAGAATAACGTGAAGAAAATGTTGACATGGCTAGGTTGGCTATTTCACTTAACTAATCGTCGCACAGTTATTTTTAAATGACTAAAAATTGCCATCGATCCTATCTTATAAGAAATTGTCATTAATTTTCATTCGTCGAGTGGATAAACTTGTACATCTTTGACTGAACTTCCTCGAAATTTTTTTTTTTTTTTTTTTTTTTCTCAAATAAAAGAATATTCCTACAACTTTCACTCCTTAGAGATTTCATTTGATTTGATTTTTTTTTTTTTTTTCAAATTTTTTTTCCATTTTTTTCACCAAAAATATTCTTTCATCATAAAAATTCAACACTAGGTATTTTTACTTTCTAGATTAACGTTAGCTACGGACGACAGATAGATAGATATACCGTTCCTATAACCGAGCTACCAAAAGTTCATACACGCTTATATACAGGGAAGAAACTTTTTCTAAAACCCCGTGAAAAATTCAAGTAGTTTCATCAAAGTCAAATAGAAATTTAACGAACGTTAAGAAGGCGAGATTTAAAGCACGGTATTCTAAATTCGTAAGCCAGATGAAATGGGTTCGACTTTAGTTTTCGTGGGTTTTTGAAGAGGTCGTAGATGTGGAAGCCGAGGGGACAATTCGGGACCAACTAAACCTATCTAAATCTTTGCCTTTTTCGATATACCCAACCCTTCTAAGTTCTTCGTTTAAACGGTCGAATTTAACTCGCCCGGGTTGTTCTTCGAGGCATAAGATTTGGTACGTTTTTACACGCTCCAAGTATCGAGTTACCCACACCCGCGGCAGGCAAAATAAAAGATAATCAACCACGACGCGGGCTTTATGAACTCGTTCACGTACGGATATACGTATACCTACGATACATGTGTATACCTACGCGATTCGCCTCAGTCCTCTATACACGAAATCACGTGAAAGTCGGGCAGTGCAAAAGAGAATGAATAAAATATACGAACTATACCAGATTGTACTCGAACGAGATAACTGCACCTTCTACACATAAACCGTGTTAAAAGAAAATTATTTTGAAATAGCAATACGAGTTTAAGAACTCCGAAATACAAATCCGATTACAGAATTAAGACACCGAAATTTACCCAATGTAATTCATTAATTTTCAGTGTCTTAAAAACGTATAGATATGTCGAAAAATTTGTTCTAAGAAATCAAAGAAATAATTGAATAAAATTTTTTTTTTTCTTCTTTCTTTTTATAGATAGATCGCAATTATATTCTACCGTTAGTTAAGACTATAACAAGGGAATCAACGCTGTAAAGTAAAATAGTAATTATAATTAATGATATCTGGGGGAGGCTCGCAGCGATAGGAAATAGAGTTTAATTGGATACGTGTTTTATTGAAGATTATCCATCTTGAGGGTTGGATTCCGTTAATTTTATATTTGTTTTGTCATTCTCATTTGAAGATGAATAACGTAAACACAAAAAAAATTTGATCAAAGCAACGCAACGCGGGAGATAGGAATTCGTTACTGAAGCTGTTATATCCCCCGAGGTTCTTAAATTTCTTACAAGTTTAATTAAAAGTTTTGAAAGAAAATTTTCTTCTCCTGACGTTATATACATACGTACGTTTGCAGTAACGGAATTTCGAGTCTGAAAATTTTCACGAGTGTAAAGAACAACCTTTGAAGTATCTTTTTCGAGGTAGGTACTCGAGTATAATATACCTGTACCTATAATAACACCTGTATACCTAAATCGAGACTTTGAAAGACTCTGAGTAGTTAACAAAGTTCTGTTTTTTTTTTTTTTTTTTTTTCGTTTGTTTCTGTTTACCAATACAATTATCTACAAGCCTATAACACAAACGTTGCTCAAGCTATACATATGCTGTTAAAGAAGTCAAAGATGCAAATAAAAGACTCGAATACTGATTGAGCAAGACGACGGCAGCGGTCCGTTGGTCGTTGGCACACAAAATTAGGTTTATGAGTCAGATATGTAATCGGTACGTGTATCCTTTATTCTCGAACTAGTTGTGCTCAATTTTGCCGAATGAAGAAAAAAAAAATTACATTTTTGAGATTATAACCAAATTCTTCTTTTAGTTTGAAACCTTTCTATTAATAATTTTTGAAAATGTATTTTTGGCTAAAGAAACAAAAAAAAAAAAAAAAAAAAAAAAAAAAAAAAAACAGAGATCGAAGTTTACGTTAAAAACTATACGAATCTCTCTGATACGAATCCGTAATATTTATCAAATATTTATATTCGTATATCAATGAAACGGAAAAAGTGACTTGAATATACATAAACTACACAGGTAATTTCGATCCACGGTTCGCAACGTAACTTGAAAGGGAATTAACGAAGTATAAAAATGTTAGCTGATCATTGGCCCGAATAATTGCTACACGAGCGATAAGAAATTGTTTTTATTATTTTTATTTTTCGTATTAAAATTTGACCGGAAAAATTAGTTCGTCGGAAATTTTTTTCTCTCCTAAATATCTGTCCATCGGACCGTGTGCACTTCGTTATTCCACGAAAAATAAAAAACAATGAAAATCCAAAATAAAAAAAAAAAAAATCAGAGAATAATAATGTTAATGACAACGAGACGGGGGTTTTTCTAGAATTATAAAGAGAATCGAAAAATTCTTTCATCAGTATAATTTTTCTTATATATTTATGTGTATACCTATACGATCAAAACCAATACCATCGCTGAAATCGAAGTGATTAACAAATTGACGTATAATTAGGGATTTCCATTCCAGTAATAAATTGTAGACAATTGAATGAACTCTGATATGCATATAGGATTGAAGCTGGTCATAAGAAAACTGTACGACGATGAGATTAATTCTAAATCCCAAACAGTGGTGATTTTCGAACGTTTTTAACGGAGGCGATTATATACACCGAATATCTATGCGTATAGTGCATATAGGTATATTATATCTTGTTTAAATATGTACCGATCGTACGAACACTTTCTAATTTACACAACACTAAAGAGTTTAGCGAATGGGAAGGGTTTTTAAGGTCCGTTACGTGAAGTCGTCTCGTCTCACTTGTATAATAGACGAGTTTCATTCGGTATTAGTGAAAAGAATAAAAACAAAAAAAAAAGATTCATTGCACGAACCACCTTTGTAATTTGATTATTTTCATCATTGTTCATTGACGCCGAACAGAATAGGAAAAAAAATCAGAGAAATGTTCAAACTTAATATTAGATTTATTTATATCCTTTCTCTCTTAACACGCTGTTAAGCGTCCGAGACGCCCGTCGACGTCGGACTGACGTCGCGACGCTCTATACCAACACCGTATCTACGCGATACTATTGCCGGATGAAATTTTCACCGCGACTAAAACCCCGAAGAAGTGGGAGGTAGCGCGGATACAACGCAGGCGCAATGTTATACGCACCTATACAGAAACTGACTATGTCTAGTTTTTATATATCTCTGATATATATACTCATTTATATATATAAAATATACACATAAGTATTAGGGTGTGTGATTTCGGAGCAACAATTTTTTGTCTTCAATCTACAAACAGATTCTGTACTTGCAGTAAGGTTGAATAAGAAGCTTGATAAAATTTGACCCCTTAATATTGATATTAAGAGCCTTTATCGCGATTTTTTATTTCCGATTATCTAACACGGCAAATTTGTCTTTTTTTTTCATGTTCGGAATTTTGTAACTCGATAATGCCACATTTCACAGATTAGTTTGCGATACGTTTTCAAAGAAAATTTAACGCTCTACAAAAAAGGTCTCTTTCAGTTTTCTCATAAACATAACCATTCGAATGTTATTCGAGTTCAAAGTTCAAAATATATATGCATATTTTATAGTACAACTCGAATACCATTCGAATGGTTATATATTCATGAAAAAAAGTGCAGGGGACCTTTTTTATAGAGCGTTCAATTCTCTATAAAAAAAAATGTTCCTCTGAAATGACACACCCTATAATATTAGTAAGTATATAATTAATAATTCGTGGGAAATAACTGGGAATATTATTAAGTCTGGATATGTATGTATCAAGCGCGTGTGTGAAAGAGATTGAAATAAAATGAAACATGGCACGTTGCACTGGCGTCAAGGTTTTTTTTCTTCCTTTATCAATGAAATTATTAGACTGTATCAACCACGCGACTACCAGAAGAGATTAAAACCGTATACTGTTAGACAAATTTAGGCTATGAATTTTAATTAGGGAGTTAGATATATATACATATATATTAAGATAATCGTATATTAGGAAAACCAAAGATAATTCTTGATTTTATCTATATACGTATATATACGTATATATACGTTTGTACAGTTTATTTTTATGGAGTTAGTTTTCGCCGCCAGACGAACGGAACAAGAAGCGATGGGGCGTAGAGAAACTTGAATTGTATTTCATCAAGAAAAAGGTTCGCTGCGGTTAGGTGTACCTTGGAAACTGGCCGGTGGTATTATAAGAAGTGTTGATTGCCTGCACTACGTCAAGATTGCGTTTGAAAGTCTGCAAATGTATATTATACGTGTACATTATACCTGTATGTATGTGTGTATATATGTATATATATATATATATATATATATATATATATATATATATATATATATATATATATATATATATATATATATATATATATATATATATATATATATATATATATATATATATATATATATATATATATATATATATATATATATATATATATATATATATATATATATATATATATATATATATATATATATATATATATATATATATATATATATATATATATATATATATATATACATACCGGTATCGGTTGAAGATTTCGAACAATTTATAGCTGTTATAAATTTATAACCATTAAGGAGAAAATGCATTTAACAATAAACAGAGCATGCCGACATTGTTACCCATTGAATATCAACGAGCATATGTATAGCTATTTTACAGACTTATAATATATAACAATTTGTTAACCATTCGTTGAACTAGAAATTATATTCAATGATTTCCATACTCCGCGGCATATAATGATCGCTGCGGTACGGAACTTTCCGTGATTTTTATTTTATGTATAATAACAATAATAGAAATTTTCAACAAAAAACCGGTACACAGCTGTTTTCAATTTCGTAAAACAGTCTCTCTCCCGTTTGTATATATGTATACCCTATATACCGGTAAAAACCGCAAAGATTCTCCCTACAGTCCCGCGGAGTGGTAAGGAGTAGAACCGTGTATTTTAAATCGTGTGCCTTGACAGTGAATATGAGAATGTCGCCTCAGGTGCGACGGGGTAGAAAAGTTTGGATAAAAAATTGTAATAAATTTGAAAGTCTTTCTTTCGCGGGTTTTCTCTCTGGCTGCAGCAGCAGAGACAGTATAATGCATGGAAAATATATTGTGTCCCGTTTTCACCGCCGCAGACAAACCGGAGAGGGTTGATATAGGTATAAGTATAAATTCGCAATATGTATGTACGAGATTTCCTTCATTATACTAGGATAAGTTTCGATTAAGATTCCATATACAGTCAACTTTCCTTAATATCAATGAACCAATTTTTTTTTTTTTCTTACACTTTTCTCTTTTTCCTTTCCCTGCTCTGCCCAAACAAGACCACAAATTGTTGGAGGAAGCTAAAAAAGTTTGAAGGCGGGTTACCTTAGTAACTTGAATCGATAAATCAAGGTTCTTTCGCTAATTCCGGATTGTCGCAATACATAGAGATGTGAGCTTTTATTATACAGTTCGTAAAATATTATCGGATTATCGATCAGGGACGACGATCGTACGTGGAAAACTGCGGCTTTTTCTATTGTGAAATTGTAAATGGCAAGCGAAGCTGTTGCCTGTTTCGTATCGTATATATAGTATCGGCCTATATATAGGAAAAATACGTATCGCTGTTCCTCGAGGTTTTTCGATATTTCACGTATTTCTGACATTGGATAAAACGGGACGGCGATGCAGTATACAGGGAAAGAAATGATAGATAAGAAATGAAAGAAATGGCTTATAGGACAGCCGACAAATGGTTTAACAGATAGGAAAAGAAAGTCTGCTCTCTGATCCAAGTTTTGCCCTAGGGTTTTGGCCCAACAGCTACAAATAAGACAACGGACAGATTTCCACAAATTTATCACCGGAAAATTTGTCCATTCTATCCCCTACTATTTCCCTCACTCCAGCGCAGACTAATGATACCCTAAACAGACGAAGCGTCGACCTGTCATACCGCAAATAAGATCAACAGTTTTTTTTTTTTTTTTTTTTTCGATAAAGGTTTGGGAGATTTTTACTCACACGTGCCAGAAAACGAATATAACAGTACGTGGACTGCATAAAGAATGGAAAAACGAATATCAGAAGAGTCTTCTTCGGTTTTTACTCCGAACGAATTTCTTGAACGTTAAATACGTTCGGTTTTATCTTATCTTCGTTATTTACCACATTTGGGTGTGCATGTTTCAATAAGAGCGTCGATATTTCATATATACATATATACTGTATGTGTGTTATAGGATTTCGTAATAAAAATTTTATAAGCGAAGCATCAATGTTGGTTAAATAAATATTTCCGTTCCTCAGCAAAGCGTTGGCGCCATGACTCGAGGACACTCGCGGTAGGCGTACGAACGGGTTTAAGTGCAATTGCAGAAGATGACGACATCGTAACCATGCAGCATCGAAGCGGACGAACGTACGCTCATGCTCGCTAGTTGCACCGTAAAGTAATTACGCGAAGACTGAAGCAGGTACCTGCTTTACTTTCGTGTCAAGAATTAACCTTTCGTGACGCATATAGGTATATGATATACGAAAAAAACTCGTTCGAATCGATAGAAAATATTCATTACGATAAAAATATTCAAATTTGATGGAATCGACAAAATTTTTACAACATTTTATACATAAGCTGAGTTATTTTACCGACTGATTTTATACATATTTTTCGCACGATAATTATACAGGCATTTAAAAGGAAAAAAAACCAGATGTTTAGACCGTGAAATTGGCTGCACAATACATAACCCAGCGATTTTGCGTAATTGGTATACCCACAGTAAATGACCGAAGCTATCAAAGCCAGTCGGTCCTGCAAGAGCACAGTTTTTGTATATATGTATTCTATTATTATTATTATTAATTTCTTTTTTGTTCGTTATCCCCATCTTTTTCCCAGCCTCGGCAGCTTTGATAAGTTATACGTATATGGGTAGTTAACGGTGATAATTATTATATAGTGACTATACGTACAGTCGGGCAATAAAGTTCTTGGAGGGTCGAAATTCAGGCTCAAACATTTCAGTGTCTACGCTGTTGAGCAGCCCCCTCGCTCCGCATACCCCGTTCTCTGAGAAGGCGAATCTGGCAGGCTACCTACTCAAAGTAAAGTAAGAAATACTTCTTGAATATACAGGGTGTCCCAGAACTAAATGTCAAAAATGAAAGGTGGCCTAGAGGAGGTCGAACTGAGTAAATTTTCCCGAAGAACATGGGGTCTGCGAAGTCGCGTTCGCGAGATATCACAGGTTAAAAAAAAAAGTATCGCTTTGCGCCGCCGCGACGCGACGCGGCGCAAAGCGATACTTTTTTTTTTTAACTTGTGATATCTCGCGAACGCGACTTCGCAGACCCCATGTTCTTCGGGAAAATTTACTCAGTTCGACCTCCTCTAGGCCACCTTTCATTTTTGACATTTAGTTCTGGGACACCCTGTATATAATAAATAATGCATCGATGGGCCTGCTCAACAGCGTAGACACTGGAACACCTAAGCCTAAATTTCGACCCTACAAGAACTTTATTGCCTGACTGTACATAGTGACTCAATAAGGTATAAGAAAAATGTTTTAATGAAGGTAAAAATTATCCTGGTTTTCTACGCTGCAATGAATTCAGCTGTTAGGTTTAGCCAGTTTCCGGTGAAACAGGAATTTATAGAGGTCAGCGTGTCCCTTTTATCCGATTTTATAATATGTCTGACGGGAAATTTGCGGTCTAGGAAAACCTTGGCGGTTGAATGATTGCTAAATGTTCCCAGAAGCGAGATAACATTATATTGTTTATGCAAAAATTAAACTTGATGGAAATTATTTTCTGAGAATTAAAGAAACCTCTAGCACATTCCGGTCTGAAAATTCGAAATTTTAATATTATTGAATGACAGTTTCAAGAACTTCAAATCGAGAGATACCGAAGATTCAAAGTTCCGAAAACTAAGAAACGTACTCCGCGGAAAGGCCAAAACTTTGGAACTTGAAATTCACGCATGGAGTGTCGTGTTCCCCCCATCGAATTTTCGGATTCTTGAACTTTCGGAGTTTTGAGCTATGTGCACATATCGATCTATCCCAATTTTCACATTCTGAACTTCATCATTTACTGAAAATTCGGAATCGTCTCAAATGAATTCGTAATTTTGTCCGTTGCGGAATTTTTTTTGAATTCGTAACTTAAACCCGGCCCCCCTAAACAATAAAATAACATATGAAAAGAAATGGAATATTCGCGCTCCTCGACTCGAGGCCGAAATAATTTCACCTAATTACTCGACATGTATAAGTTTTGTTCGTTGTCCCATTCCTATCTACGTTATACTGACAATGTATGAACTTATACGGTTCACCCTAAACTCGGAAGTATAAGCTCGCAGCTGTTGAGCGGTGGAACGTGTCGGCGTGTCTATTGGCCCGTAGCTCCGTACGTCCGCCAGTAACTCCGTTGTTTCAGAATAATTTAATTAGGGAGCGGAGCGAGTGAAGTGGCGGGTCCATCCCGTGGGATTAATAGAAAGATCTTACCGTCGAACACGGTTGAGTTGAGTCAGAAACGGCTACAGAGCTGTAGGTGGGTATATACAGGGGACTTCTCTGTGTCTACAAAGAGGGAAAGGGGCCGGATGTTGCTAAAATGTTTACACGCATTGCGGAAAAGTGTGGGGGAAACAGTATAAAAAAAATAAAAAAAATAATAAATCGCTTCTCGTCTCCTACAAATTAATAGTATACGAAAAACCAACAAGAAAAAAACCCCAAAAAAAGATTCTTTTAGCGCAAAAAAAAATCCTCTCTTAATTTCTTATCATTTCGGGAGTTAATCGATATAAAATTGTCTACCCACATGAATAAATATCGAAGTAGGTATCGAGTTAGGCGACTCGACTCTCGAGGCAGTTTGGTTGATATTTTGCGTGAAAAGGTGCGTAGTTATTTATAAGCCTCGAGTATTTTTGGACGTAGAAAAATTTCCAAGTTAAAGAGGAAAGAGAAGATTAGGAAAAACTGTTGGGGATAAAGTGGGCAAGGTAGTATATATACGGCAGTAATATAGAAGCAACTATAGGTATAAATTATTTATATATATGTGTATTAGTGTGGTAGTGTCGCGAGTGAATTCGTTACCGAACGGCTATGCAAAAGTTTTTTAAAATTGTAACTTTTAATTAAAAAGTAACCGTCAACCGTTTCAAACGGTCGCTCGAGGGTGCCCAGGATTTCTGGAGAAAACGAGAGCCTGAGAGCTTGAACGAGAACGGAGAAATAAAAACTCCTCGGCGACAATTTGAGAGGGTCTTTTATTTTTTTGTCAATATTTTTAGTACTTTAGTATTCATCAAGTGTTATTTTTCGAGATAAATACGCGGTGGTTTATCAAGATGAGATGGAAAGGGTTAGAAGAGAGAGAAAATGAGTACAAAAAAAAAGAGAAAGAAACACACACGCAAAGAGAGAAGGGAGGAGATTTTTAAGCTGGTTAAATCGAGTGGAAAAACCATTTTCTCTATATATGGAAAATGAAAAGGGAGAAAAACGAAAATAAACGCCGCGTGCTCGTTGCAGCAGCCTTTCAACCTCTCCACTGGCGAAATGTGTCAGATGTTTCGTGTAATAAAAGTTTTACTCCCGCAAGTTACGAAATAAAGCGAGAGCGAGTGCAGATTGCGGAGGATATAAGAAAAAGATGATCATAAAAAAAATAACGTGTGAAAACCGTTTAAAAAGAAACGAAATTTACACCTGAAAATGATACCCTCTTTCGTTTCATTAGTCCGCGAATCTCAGCTCAGTCCAAATTTGTTCTTTGCTAATAGAGTCGTTAGTCATATACTTCGAAGTTGCACAAAAAACTATGAGGGTCACTGCCACGTGTTAATTGGACCACGTCGCCCACTCACTTTCGAAGAGCGCGGTTGTCTGGACGTTAGAAATCTTTGGCACTTGTTTAAGATGCCAAAAATAAAACGGCGGTGAGAATCGTACGGTTTATTGGCCCAGAGTTAAATTCCTGAAGTGTTCTTAGTTTTTAAGAAATAGATGGGAAAAATCTTGAGTAAGATTTTCGGAAGAACTAATAATAAAAGAAGGAAAGAGAGAAGAAAAAAAAAACAATGTTCATTCAGAAAAGAGAATTGAATACGTAACATAAAGTTGAAGAAATGCGGGGTGAAATAATAAGAAATGCTCAAAATCGTCGCGAGGGAACGTAGGAATGGCTGCATGGGTTTCATAAGAAAGAGGCGCTAAGGAAACTCTTTGGGGATTTTAGTACGTCTCCTCGGAAAGCTCGCAAACTGACGCTGGTTCTTGAACGTTACTGCAGTATTTTCTTTGGTCGAATAAGCCGGCAAGAGTATCCCACAGTATTGTCGTCAAAACTTATTAGAACCGACCCCTCCACTTAATAATGTCCCAAGTGTCAATATGGGGCTCAGGGCTATTCTTCTTCCCAGGGAATCCTCTTTCTTGTATATTGTGCACACATCTAAGAATAAGTCTTGTATATGTAAGGTACCATTCCTGAAAAGCCTTATACTCTTTGAATTCCGGTTCAAAATACCCGGCGAATGTCTGCCCATGATGCATTAAATTGTAATACCTAACCGAGGAGATTTTCACGGGGGATGAATTACACGGAATTTAATTTCTTCAATATAAATTCCTCGAGTTTTTGGAATAGCGTGAATGTGAAAGAGATATCGACCCGTCAAACTGCATAGAAACCCTTTCTGAAAACTCTGAAGCAAAATCCAAGAGGCAAACCCCAGATATCACTATTTTTTTCGTTTTTTTTTTTTTTGCAAAAACGAATTAAGGTTTCGCTCGCTTCTCACAATCTGATGATTTTTTGATTAAGAAGAATCTGTAGTGGTCGAAATATAGGCGAACGATATATATTTGTACCGAAAGTAGTTTGTGGTAAATCTTATTCTTTCTCGTTGGACACAGGCCACTAATGAAATCGAAAAGGAATTTATCGGCGAAATAAATTGGTCCTAGGTCTTGATAAATTGACTAATATGTTCAGAAAAATGTCTTGCTATATATTTCACGTGGAACGAAAAAAAAAAAAAAAAAAAAAAAAAAAAAAAAAAATGAATCATGCGTTTTATTGGTTTCTCAGCGGCGGATTACCGCAGAACCTTCCCCATTCTCCCGGGGGGTGCATTGATAAAATTCAAGGAGTACCTACTCTAAATTATCCAAAAATCAGACTACACTGAAAAAATTTCGTTTATACATATTCCCACATATATATCCGGTGAAAAAAATCCAACAGTTTATAACTTCGTTACCGATATAGCTAAAAATATACCGTTTTTGTTTCAATTTTTTGAAAATCAATACCTGTCGTTCACCGCTATTTTTATTATTGTCTTCAATGAAGTGAACCCTCGTTGTGGTATACCGAAATGAAAGCAATGAAAGAAAGAAGAGAGATAGAAAGAAAAAAAATCATTTTTATACGCTCATCAAATTCTCTCCGGACTGAGATAACTTGATCCCCTGCAAATTACGATAATAATAATAAAACTAATCGATGAACGAGAACCCCTTTACATCAAGTGTGCTCATCCCCGGGGGAAAATTGGAGATGGGGACCGGCGCGCGGCCCACCAACCCTGACTGGCTGAGTATTTGGGATTTTAGGGAAGACCGACGCAAAACGATACCTACTTGTCGCTTTCGCTGGCCAAGCCTTTAGACATTGTGGCCTCGGGTTACGTAGTCGTTGACAACCAGAGCCCAACCGCCAAAGCGAAAAGGTTCGTTGCACCCCGAAGTAGGAAGGAGCTTGGAAAGGAAGTGTTTATAAGTGTGCGGACAAAGACAGCATCCGTTTGAGCTGTATCATTAGCATCGTTGTCAAATCGTATTTTTACATCATCGTATGAGGCATGCGTTCTGATTTTTCACTTAATAACATTTTAACACATGATCGATGTGAAGTATATCACAGAAATTTTTCAGACAAAAACTGTAAAAAATTTCCAAATCAACGTCGTCAAAAGGCAAATTTTTTTTTTGTTAATTTCTCCGTGAGGAAATTGTCTTTTCTCACGTTAGAAAATATTATCGAAAAAGTTAAGATGATTCAAACGGCAATTGACGGAGTTTGGCTGGTCAAATCACTGGCCTTTAGGCACAGTCTTTATACCGAATTACGTAACATTGTCACAATCATTTAACAAGCTGTATAGATAAGGTATCGTACTTCTAATCTTAATTTATCTGTAACTTCCGACAGCCGAAAAATGGCAAATTATTGTTTTGGAAAAATTGTATACGATGGAGTTAATTCTCTAAAAATTACTTCGATCATTCGATTCTCTTTATCCTAGCCCAAATCTCGGACCGTCAAAAACTCCGAAAATTTTATGGAAAATTATATTTGACCTTTCGAATATTCAGCTCTCGGAATTTGAACCTTTGGTGTTTTTCGATTTGATACGCAAACTTTCGGGGGGAATACTCTTTCCAAAAATTCTTAATCGGTAATATTAAAATTGGGAAGTTTTCAAATTCGGGACTTGCAACCGACCGGCCTGTCCGTATTTGAAGAGGGAAATCGACTCGATTTGTCGAAACTCGCCACCCTGTATAAGCGTATAATACAAGCTTGTCTCTGAGTGTAGTAGGTGCAACCCAACCTTGGCCGCAGTAACTGGATTTCGATAAAATCAAGACTCCTCTCAAGAATAGCGCGGGCGATTCTTCGGCAGAGGATTGAATTTATTCAAGAGCACGAATTTTCTTCTTTACCGTCTAAAGAACAGAGCGAGTTTTCAATTCCTGGGCAAGATTTTCGGGGTCTCTTTCTCAAGCGATTTTAATAATCCGTAAGCGAGATCCACGTCGCACGCTTCAGACCAATTTAAACCTTAAATATACGTCGAACGATTTCTGAATACAAAATCGTTTTCTCCCGGTAAATTTTTTTTTCTCTCTCTCTCTCTCTCTCCTTTTCTGTTCCACGTATAGTAGCTACACATTTTTCCTCATGCCTCTATATACCTCTTCTCGCTCGCTCTCAGACCCTTGCCAGGCTTCAACCCTCCCCCGCCTTTATAAAACTCTCGCAAAATTAATTGTTGGAATTAAACTCGATGCCAATTAGACCTCGGTATTAATTAACCGTTAAGATTAATCGACTACATGATATACCCATCCGTTTGGTGTCACGTGATTTTAGCATATATCTGCACTGGGGTAGTTTTTGGCCGTGAGATTTTTCATCTTTCTTTGCAGAGTTACATCGACGATTAATTCTTCCCCTTTCCGCCGCATCGCGCCTAACGAATTATTCGCACTTGGTGAAAAAGAAGAAAAAAAAAAAAAAAACCGGATATAGGAAAATCAAAAATAAAATAAACCGCAACGTACAGTCAGCTATTCATTGCCATGTCTATATAAGTCTACACGTACATGGTATGTAAATGCCCGTAAGATTTACCTACGTGTGTATAAAAGGCGTAGGATAATGAACAATGTATTATATATATATATATATATATATATATATATATATATATATATATATATATATATATATATATATATATATATATATATATATATATATACATGCATTTAATTATTGCTAGTCGTATATACACAGGAAACTTTTGTTGTAGTTTAGAAAAATTTATTCAGACAGCCATTCCGTGGTTATAAGAACAGAGGCTCTGCCCACTGCAGGTCAGTGAAGTTGTAGAAAATAATTTCCGGAAGACGCATTTATGGGTAGATATTATTATAGGTATAACAACGCGATGGGTGGATTTTCGAGTTTTTATCAGAAAAAAGAAAAGTTCTGTTTTTTTTTTTTCAACTCACCTGATGATGTGCTGATTCGTCGACTGGAGTAAAATCGTCGTGTACTTAGTGATCAACATTTTTATTTTTATTTTTTTTTATTTTTTCACGTATTCACTGTCGACGGGGGTAGAGGAAAAAACGGAAAAATTTACGCCCAGACACACACGCGTGTATGTACGATGAAATCATTAACGATTGACACTTGTATTTGTACTTCTACTCGTACTTGTCATACCTCCTTGACGCTTTAGCAAAGGTGATTCACCGTGAGTGTAACTGGAGATGATAAACGTACGGTAGTGTAGTTTCGCATAAATCGCAGATCACATCTGCAACGCGTCGAGGTAAAACTGCGCGAATAGCGAAGAGCTCGGCGGGTCTGAAATTCTCTGGTTTATATTTAGCGTTCATTTTTAGATATTTATAAAAAAAAAAAAAATTCTTTCCTCTCTCTCTCTCTCTATCTCGCCCGCTAGACTCATCTTCCGTCAATATATTTTCCTACCTTAATCCATCCTCTCGAGTTTTTACATTCCCATCCTATATATCTGTCCATATAAATTAGATTTTTTCTATTTTTTTTATTATTATTAAACACGCAGCTATACAATTTATAGCAAGTATCGCGGTTTACTTTCAATTTCGCTAAATAATCTTCGACGTAGTCTTCGGAGAAAGTTTGGGCCTATTGTTATTTAATAAATTTTTACTGTGACGAATTGAACGACGCGAGTTTCTCGTGTATTAAGATTCAAATTAATTTCGTTGACTTTTTTTTCACCATCATTATGTACCTATATCGTCGTTTTTCAATTATGGATAATTTTTTTTTTTTTTTTTATTGTTCACATGGAATCAAATCTTCAACTAACACGAATCGAATCGATTCAATTCTCATACAGTTCAATAATAACTCCCGATTGAATTCACTTTATGAGCGTGTCTCGTAAGATATAACACGACGCCGACCACAGTCTTATCGTTTTACTGATCTTAATCTTGCTTTTAGATCGAGGAAATGCTATATAATATAAAATTTCCAAGTTGGAGAAATCACGAAACGATATAATTCCTTCCACTGAATTTTGAAATTTCGAAAAACTTTAGATTCGCCACGTTTTATAGTCGTATGCTGAGAATATCACAAAGCCTGCGCTGCAGGTAACCAGGCGAATGACGTTATCAGTTTTTTTCTTTTTTTTATAAACACCTGAGCATACACCTCGATTAACGTTTACATCTAAGTTTCTATTATTAGCACATGCGTTATATTTTACTAGCGAAGTAATTATCATCGATATGGGAGTACGTCATTGATGATCGTGAAATATAGAATATGATTCGTGAAGGTAAATGATTAATGAAAGGAAAATTTCCAAGGAAAATTATTTCGAAATCATTTTAATCGATCAGTTTTATTCAAACTTCCGATTTCACTGCACTTTGCATTTAACGGTTTCACCAACTTCCTCCACAAAGTAAGAACTACCCATTCGATATAGATTCGTCGTCGTTGTCGTCGTCGTCGTCGTCGTCGTCGTGCTGCACTGAACAGTGAACAACAAAAAAACGCGGAAGTGATAACCCGAATGAAAAGTTTTCAAATCGTTAACATTATTGAAATTGAGTATAAATATTTTTCGATCAGATCGCGTCGTATTTATAGATATACCAGCGCGAGACAAAGCAATTCGAATGTCTTGCTCGCTGAACGGTCGCGAATGAACTGGGCTCCTTACACATTATAATACCACATAACCGAAGACTCTAGACGCACCAACGCGTCTTATATACTCTGTTATATTTTGCGATATACTGCTTATACATGTACCTATATGCCTACCTTGTATTTCATACGACTTGAAAATAATATCTTTAATAAATAAATAAATAACGAGTAAAACTGTTGTCATTGTATCATTACGCACCTGCCTATAAGACTCGAGCAGATAACCATCTCGTTTTTCGCTATGGCTCATTATTTTTTTTTTTTTTTTTTTTTCTCCTAATACCAATCGAATTCGCATCGATTATCGACCCGAAATCGAGATCGATAAATAAATAATATAATTTTTTTTATCTCAAAATACTTTTCAGATTATTCTAATTTGGATATTTATGATTTGGACTCGACGTATATACTAGTCTATGACAACATCGAACACCTACGTGATATATATATATATATATATATATATATATAAGACGCGTAAACGATCTCGAAGAAAAAAAAAAAGAAGGAAAAAATTTGTTAGTTTCTAATAAGCGTGGTTGTTCGATGAATAATCTCATTGCTAATTGTGTTATTCAAGATTTTCGTAGCTCTAGGTATAAGACTGTAATTAAATAGATTTAAGTCAGGCGTCAGATAAACTTCAATACGCAATACGATAGTCGGTGGTTAGCACGTCGCTGATTACAGTGTTTGATAAACCATTACGCACACATATATATATATATATACATATATATATATATATATTATATACTATACAGGAAGTTGAGGAGAGATTTTACCGTCCAGGATAAGCTAGTCTATGTCTCGTGATCGTGAGCGTATAAAATGAAGAGAAACGTTGGAATATTGTGCGAGAAGGTTTTGATCGAGTCGTGTATAAATAAAACTCGGTGTGCGATGTACATATTTCAATAACGGAATAAATTTCCCCGCGAATATATGTGTAATAATATACATACGAGCGAAAAATTACATACAGATGTAAAACGTAAAAATTCCAAATAAATTATTTCCCGTATCGTTTGTTGGATAATTTTCCCTCGGATGTGCTCCAAGTATAGAGAAAAAAAAATTAGACAAAAAAAAAAAAAAAAAAAAACCCGTCAGTAGAATATCGTTTGCTTCGCCTAATATGTCGTCAAGTCTCGAATTTTGTTCCGGAGTAAACCTACGCTCAACATAGCATTTCTATATCACATTTAAAAATAACAAAAAAAATCTAATGCCTGGACGAAAATGAAATTCCTGTTTTAATCAGGCTGTATAGATTCATCGATGTGGGCAGATAGCGTGACACATAAACCAACCAACGAAGAGGAAAAAGAAAAAAATGAAAAAAAAAAAAAAAAATTACGCATACACTATAACCTATAGTCAGAAAAATATTGATATGCATCGCGGCGTTAAACTTATCCAATGCTTTATGCTGCAGGATTAAAATTTTATATCAAGGTGTAGAGTCCACCTGGTGCTCACGAAGTGGAGATTCAGGTGTTCCTGCAGAATTCGTATTCCCCCTAAGGAATCGCAGTCGTTTATTTTGTTTCGTTGTTTTTTTTTTTTTTTTTTTAATTTTTCGAACGAATGTGGGATACCCGGTTGTATCAGCTGAAGAATAAATATAACCGATTTCTTCAAAAATTGTATAGATACGTATTTTTATAGAACGAGAGGAAATTGTTCGCGTTGATAAGCCGAACCAAAAATTCGTTATATGTGGTATAAAAAAAAAAAGATGAAAAACCTCATAGGAAATCTTTTGAGCCACTCTCTTCAGCCTGGATGACTCGAGTTGTTCAACCCCTCCGTCAAAGTTACGAGGTCGTAATTCAACCCAGGATACATAATTTGAGGTAATAGTCTGCTTCAATTAAGTGGAAACGAGCAGCTGAAGGAAAAAGGAGAATGTTAAACGGTCCTACGGCAAGGCGATGCGACGAAAAGAAAAGGAAAAAAAAAAAAAAAAAAAAGAAGGAAACGAAAAAATATGAAATGATACTTTCGCGTACAACTTTTGTCCTATACAGAGAAAAGATTTACGAAAGGCGTTATAGGTACATAATTTGAAACGTATACTGGATTTGGTTAACGGAGAAATATCTCGAGCGGTAGATATCATAAATATTCAGTCGCGAAATGAAGAAACGTTGGATTTTTTTTTTGTTCCTTTTTCTAGTGCGGATTATAAAATCTCTGTAAACTCGATAAAACGTAAAACGTAGCATTCTCGACTCCCTCTTCAAAGTAACGAGGTCATAATTCAGTGCAGGATACAATTTCAGATAATAGTTCAGTATGCAGCTTCGGTTAGGATGTAGAAAGTTGATTGGGACTGGTATAAGCAATAAATATAAAAAATAAAAAAGTTTAAACATTACCTGCACTTAGGTGTGCAGAGTACGTTATACAGTTACGTAGGTATTGATAACAAGCATTACTGCAGTTTCTCTATTCACGAACCTCTCTTCTTGTGGCGACAAAAAAATTCTCAACTATCGTAAACGGGATATAAGTTTTCGGTGAAAATGATCATCCCGTAAAAAAATAAAGAAGAGAAAGAAAAAAAACCCATATAATCGTCCTCGGTATAAAATTACGATGCCTTCAGACACTGACCTCTCTTAATAAACTGTTAAATCTCTCTTTGAAATTACGAGGTCATAAGTCAGCTTGGGGTACACAATTTCCTATAACGTTACGATGAGAAATACGAATTCCTATTGAAATTCCTATATACATTATATATATATATATATATATATATATATATATATATATATATATATATATATATATATATATATATATATATATATATATATATATATATATATATATATATATATATATATATATATATATATATATATATATATATATATATATATATATATATATATATATATATCGTACACGCATATATGTATGTATAATATAGTCTGGTACAGTGAGTTACGGAGTTTATGAAGAAATCTACTTAATTTTTTGCTCCAAGCTTGCCAATGCTCTCTTTCAAATGTCCAGCAACGATTTTTTGTCCCTGCAAATCAATGTGAGATCATCAATCAAAAACTATGTGTAGGTATTTAAGATTTGCAAACAAAAAGCTACAGAAAAATAAAAATGCGTTGTGGTTTTAGTTACATTTTCTTGGCGTGAAATTCATGAAAAAAAAAAGACAAAAAAATCATGAAAAACGAAGAGTCCAAATTATTTCTAAACATTTTGAAAGAAAGCTTAAGACACGCGTTTGCACGAAGATAATTGTGTGCAGTGCAGGTTCCTAAGAGATCTACGAGTGGCTCGATGCGCTTTCAACGATCAGAAGGTCCGGAGAGGCGTGGAGCGAGAGAGTGAAGGTCAACTTGACTGGTCAATGGCTTTCAGAAATAGCCAACGCCGCGACTGTGCGTTCTTTGTTCACTAATTACCGCGAGAAGCTATTAAGCGGTTTGCTGATACGAGAGAGCTGCACGCGATTACTAACTTCCGGACCGCGTAAAAATCTCTCCACTATCTCGGATGCCAGCAGGAAGGAATCTTTTCCAAAGACAAAAAAAGATAAAGAAGATTAGAAAAAAAAAAATAAAAAAAAAAAAAACGATAAAGCGAGAGAGGCGAGAGATAAAAGAACAAAGGGAAATTAAAGAGTTGTGCATTTCTCGCATCCAGCTTGCACATATATGTATATACGTATTCCATGACCAACCCGAAAAATTTACATAATTTTCCCATAAGTTAAAAATTAGGATGGAACGTAATTTTTAAACGAGATTTGCTGTAACGGAGAGAAACAAAAAACAAAATAACAAACAGAATGCAAAACGGCGAGACAGACTGACTGCTTAAGGCTTCACTCGTCATCCGCGAAGCACTGCATACACAGCGTGTGCAGGCAATGCGGAATAGATGAAATTGAAGACCTCGAAATGCAGTTGAACAAATAGATGGATGTACAGTTCGCGGTTGTAAGAAAGCATATACCTAATAGCGTGCAGTCTAGAAAAATCGTTGCGTTTTTTTTTTTTTTTTTTCTTTCTTTCTTTTTTTGTTGTCTTCTTTGAATTTATGACGCCACGTAAATCATATCTTAAGACTGTGTAATCCACATATTTTCTCTTCCTCTTTTGGATATAATATATTTGTCCCAACTGCAAAGTTCCCACACGAGCGCAAAAAGATATATATATACTAAGCACGAAGAAAAAC
This sequence comes from Macrophya alboannulata, assembly GCA_949628255.1. Lineage (NCBI taxonomy): Eukaryota > Metazoa > Arthropoda > Insecta > Hymenoptera > Tenthredinidae > Macrophya > Macrophya alboannulata. Next base: position 20,019,360 of record OX451209.1, on the reverse strand, counting down.
TAAAAACGAAACAAATACAAAAGAGAAAAACAAAAAGACAGTTATAAAGTTGTCTTTTTCTTTGGTATACGGAGGGAAAAACCTCTTCTATACTAGAATCTGTCTACTATATACCCACCTACCTAGTATAGACATATATAACGATAAGTCTGCGAAAGTCTAATCCGATTTTCTGTATCTAATTAGTTTAAAACCATGGTCTGCAATTTTTCACACTTTCCTAACGATCAAAGTTGCCTTATACCTTATGTCCAAGTTTGGAACTCTATGAACGAACGTAGTCAAAATTGGGTGCAATAAGCGTTGAAGTATAATATAGCCAGAGATTTCTGTGTCTAAAAATATTCTAACTCGATATTCTTTTGATCCAATATTAAACGAGAGTTCTTCTAATTGGCAGGAATTCTAAAAATATAGTAGATATAGAGGTAGGTATTTTGTAGGGAAATTTTCTCTAAGTACTACAAATCTTTCTCATTCAACGTCTCGCACATAGCACGCGTGCACCTGTCACTCAGCAATCGACGCTCACAAGTGACGATTCAACTCGAGAGTTAAACCCGTCCAAAAAAAAAAAAAAAAAGAAAAGAAAAATTGTTTTCAACAAAAACAGCAAAATGTGGAAATTTTATTGCTGCACTTACTCGTTTAGAAATTATTTTCGAAAACTAAGAATCAACCGGTATAAATTCGTCCCTTTAATTCACCCGCAACTCTTTGTCCTGTAAAGAAGGGTTAAAAGTGTCTGCATCAAAGGATGGATAGATGCGATATAAGCGAGGGATGATGGGATTTACGAGTGTCTCTTTATCTCCTTTTTTTTTTTTTTACCTTTATGTATTTCATTTTGTTTTTTGTTATCACATTTTTCGTCCATTCATTCATTCGCGAGACACCGGGAGCAATAAAATTGCTATCTTTCATTTTTCACTCCATAAGATCGTAACAATGCACATCGCCTCGATTCCTGCAGCGGGGAGGGCAAAGTCTCGTCTTTTACTCTACGTTCGATGTCACCGTGTCCGTTGAGGGAGTCGAGTAGACCCCTTTTAATGTACAGTACAGTGCGTTTAGCAGTTTTAACCATGGCCCGAGGCCATCTCCGGGACGCGAGGCGTCGCGACGTACGTGGGGCGTCCCTAAGCCTTTTAAGGGCCGCGGCACGGTGTCGCCCTCGTGCCTATTGTCACCGGCAACAATGCCGCCACTTCATATTTCGAGTGAAAAAGAAGGAAAAAAGAATAAAAAAAAAAGAAAATGAAATGAAAAAAAAAGAGAAAGATTGGATAGAAGAGGAAAAAGAGAAGAAGAATAAGAATAAGAATAAGAAAAAGAAGAAGAAGAAGACGAACGAAGAAATATATATATAGGAGAAAAAAGTGCAGGAAACGAGAGCCCTTTTTTTTTTTTTTTTTTTTTTTTTTTATTGTAAACAGAAAATCGATTCACCTTCTTTCGGTGCACGCGCGTAGGTATATATCATCCCCTACCGCTTTGGGAAATGCGTTTTGCGATAAACACATCCATCGCGTCGCACAATAGATGAAATAAAAATAAAACGGACGGACGGAAAAAAAAAAAAAAAATTTTCTTTAAAATGAGAAAACTTATTCACCTGTTAAGCTGGCTTCCGTCGAGGTTAATTGGCCTCTGTTTCGCATCTATAAATTGCACAATAACGTTGCAAAACACTAGCATGGTTTCGGTTAAACTGTAACAATACTAAACACGTTATTTAAGAAAAACTCGGTCAAATCGATATTTCCATGAGTCTGTACATCGGGATACCCACTAGTAGATGGTCCTCGGAGTACACTGCAACTCTCTAAGTGCACGTAGAAGCTAGGTACTGGTCTAACATTAGACAATAACCGAAATAGACCATAAGTTGCAAATCAAACAGTCAGACGCAGGCGCTCTGGCTATTGGATCTATGCCAAAATTTTGAAATTAAACTATATACGAAATTCATACGATTGAAAAATTCTTCCGAGAGATCATAGATTACGACTGATCGAGAAGAGAAAAAAAAAATATCAAATTTTTTCTCCAGAAATTGTATTACCTAATAGGATATCTTGACTCGCGGAAATAATATAATTCGAGTATAAATCCGAGAAGAAAAATAAAAGGTGATATCCTGCCATCGTGTAGGGTTGATAAAAATTTTTTTCCTCGATGCCCTCGAGCACTTGGTTCCTACTCCCGATCATCGCATCGCATCGCATCGTTCGTCCACCCATCCATCCATCGGTCCCTGCACTGCCTACTGCGCGCTCGTCCGCATCACTGACTTTTCATTTAACTCAATATTCGATTTTGATTTATGGAACGCACTTGTCGGCTTCCGTACCCTGAAGTTCCTTCCTGATATCTCTAGGAATTTGCAACGCAACTTTCGAGGGTTATCGTTGCGGATATATGCTGCGCGTTACATGTCTATGTATACGTATATAGAGAGGTAGGTATATACATGGATAAATTCATATTTCGAGAAGTAATGAACTGGAAGTATATTATATATACTCGAATCTAAGAGTGCGCAATATTCGTTTTTGACTTTCATGAACTCCCGTATCACGCTTTAAGAAAAAAAGAAAAAATTACAATATTGCGACGGCAGCCTGCACTATAATAAAATGACCACGCCGATGAATTGATGTGTGAAATATTAGATCGACATCACACGTCGATTAAATGTGATTGCTTCTATGTGGAAACAAAATTTCTATATATTTATTATTCAATGAATAATCTTTATCCATTTTTTAGTCCCGCGCGAATGCGTATAAGAATGAAATTTCTTTTATATTTTTTTTTCTCCCGTATATGTTATAGGTATACCTGTTTATATACGTCGGGACATCGTATCGACGGTTGAAGTTTGAGGGTTGTTGTTGAACGAGGGTGAAAAAACCAAAAAAACAAAAAAAAAAAAAAAAAAAGAGTTTTGAATATTTTGAAGCAGCAGATTTTCCCGTAAGGATTTTATATCATTTTATTTTTATTTTTTTTCGCTTTATTTTGACGTATCGGCGAGATTTGATTCTCAAGAGGCGATGAGATACGCGCGGTTCTTGGCAAGACGGTGGCTGCAGGCTGCAGGGTGGCCCCGTGACGCGTCTCTTCGATGCGGGAAGCCTTTTAATATATTCGACGAAAGGTCTTACAAGCGCGAAATTTAATTCATGGAAAGGAATGAAATTTGCCAATCCCTTGGTCCACCAAGGGAGCCGAAAGGATCTAACGAACCAAAGAATTAGGTATCTCTCTCTCTCGAAACCCCCGGCAAAATTTTACAAGGATAGGTATAGAAAATCCCTCAGCTTACCCATCGACACGATAAAGTTCATGACATGAATTTTAAAACTGAAAATTTTTTTCTCCGCACGCGCGTGGTGACACCGATATAGATATAATAATATAATATAGAAAAGGAAAGAGAAGAAAAAAAGAAAAAAAGAAAAAAGAAAAAAGCGGAAACGAAGGAATAGAAGTAACGCCTCAAAACCACTTTCGATATTGACAAATTCCTCGATTTATTCTCCAAGCTTTTTACCCGAGTAAAAATCGCGTCCCGTTCCTCTCCTCCCCCGCGAAATACAGGGAAGGATGGATAAACGCGCGTTACGTTTTGACGGGGACAATTTTTTAACTCTGAACCGAAATTTTCCACACTCCGGAGCAGGTGTTTCTTCGGGCACGGTGATTTCGGTATAAATTACAATTACAAATTAGATTAGGTCGAGGCATCCCTTTCTACTCTAGCGAACCCTAGAGTGCCTCTGGGGTGAACGAAACCCCGACGTAAAGGTCCCACCATCCCCCTCACCGCCCACATGCGGCAATTTAGCAAGTACCAAGTAGATAGTTGGCCAGACATGTACCAAACTAGAGACTCCGCGTCATACATTAGTAAGATACGGGATGCGCGCTTGAATGTACGTCATTGCAAGTATTGGAAATAATTAAAAATTCAAGAGTCATAACGATGGGATAAGAGCCGTCTAATTCTTTTTTTTTTTTTCTCAATTTATTTTTCTCCAATTTAAGAGTTGAATCTGATAATAATGTGTGTATCTATCTACCTGCTACCAGACTGCAGACAGTATTATGCGGAAAAAAACGAGTGGAAAAGAGGAAGGAAATTGCAAAGGATACACACAAAGTAGAAGAATAAGGGAAACGAAAAAGCAAACAGAAAAAAAAAAAAGAAAAAGAAAATACTACCAACAGAGGTGAAGTTTTATGCTGGAAGAATCTTCCCTTGGATTTCTCGTCGGCTGACCCAGCTTGCATAATTTAGAGACATCGATTGAGTCGTAGGTACTACTTACAAGCACAGACCGTTCTGTTTCAATTTGTCCAATCACGGAGACCGTCTTAAATATTTACTGGGAGGGAAGGAGTTTTTCCGGTCCTTCTTTTTTTTTTTTTTTTTTTTTTTTTTATTTTTCTTTTTCTTCTTCTTCTTCTTCACTTCCTTACTTCCTTTCACCCTTACTTTGACTCACGTTATACGGTCAGTACTACAACAAACTTCTGACCAAAAACGATAAATTTTTAGATAGACGTGGGAGTGCGTGCACGAAAAAAGGGACGAGGATCGTGACTCGTGATTCGTGCCTCGTGCCCGGCGAGCCACGCGAATCATATGGGATTGATAAGAATGAAAGTGAAGTTGAAAAAAAGTTGAGACTGCGATTCGAAGTACCTAATTTCACTTTATTACTTTTTTTTTTTTGTGTTTTCAGAGGCAGAAGAAGAAGACGCGAAGAAAGGGAGCGATTAATTAACCGATAAAAAACCCCTCATGTTTTTCTGCAATCTGGTCGTATATTCCGATCTATTAATTCCTGGCTCAAGAATATAGCGACGAACATTTGACACGAAGAATTCCATTTTATTTTTATGTAGGTAAAAAGTAAAGTAGGGGAACTAGTATGGTATACCTACGCGGGTGAATTAACGGAACGATTTATCTCGATGGTTTTCGATTTGAGTTAAGCGTTACGGTTTCGAGACACGCACAGTGAGGAATACGCGTGGCAGTAAAAAAAAGTAGATTAACAAAAAAAAAAAAAAAAAAAAAAAAAGGGGGGGAAAAAGGAAAGAGAAATTAGTGCATCATCGCGTGCCCCGGGTTAGTGTAGAGATAGGTAGGATCACCGTAAGTTTTTCCCAGAGTTTTAACGGCTCGAAAGAAAATTGAGATTGCGTCCTAAAACTGAGTTATTTCCGTCACTATATAAGTTTCTATGGAACACCGAAAGGCGTTAACGGCTAGAACCGGGATTGTCACGCGTGACCTGATCCGTCCGTGGCGGCTGGAGATTTTTTATTTTTATTTTTATTTTATTTTTTTCGTTTCTAAAAACCCAGAACATATAGAATCGTAGAACATGGAACACAGAGTTAAAGAAAACTCACGATAGAAGCTGCGGCAACGAACTACGCGTGTAATTTATTTGACACCCGGTTAACACAGCTGCGCACTTGATATCCGTTTCACGGTAAACTATCGTAAGATATCTACCTATCGTAGCCATGGCGGATGACTATAGCCATGAATTACTACTGACGGTGATGTTATAATTAATTCGCTTAAACTCGAGAGCCAAAATTCATTAATTATAATCCGTGAATTAAATTGCCTTCTGGTGTTCCGCAAGCCTCGAAAGATCATTGTCGCCCGGCCTTGACAGTGAGTTGCTTTGTTATTTCACCAATTTAATTTAATTACACAGTCTATATATATAAAATTTAGCCAAAACCAAAGAAACAAAAATGCACAACGGTTATTCCTCTTCGAAAAGACCTGTAGAACCAAAATTTGAGTATCTTTTGTTTAACAGAGAATTTTATATGACGAATTCGAATGAAGAAAAAAAAAATGGATGAAAAGAGGAAGAAACGGTTTTCTAATCCGTCTTGATTTTGATTTCAGTTTTCACGGTTTCGCAGCGGCGTAAATAAGGGGGCTGTTAAAATTTCTGAATTCCATGATGTTACCTATAGCGTTAGTAATTATTATTGTACAATCCATTCGTCGCAAACGGAATTTCCGAGACTTCTGACGTCATTGTACAATTTATAAAGCAGCCCCAGGGTCTGTAGTTGACACGTTAAAGCCGCCCCCATCGTGGAACGAAGACTTCATCTCCGTCCACCAGCCACCAGCCACCTATAGCTATCATCCGAGCATAGTCAACCCCAAAGGGACTCTCGAGAAATTCGAAATCTATTATTACCAGAATTAGCAGTGCCGCGAGGCATGTATTTAATAGTACCCTTTGTCTATATATATGCGGTTAACGATATCATCCTTGGCCCACCCCGTTATACCGCGCGCAGAACTTTACTCCGAGTCCGAAGACAGACATTAATTTCACGTTAGAGGTGGTAACTGCCCGGACGGTCATCACCACTCCTAATTTCCTACGATTCCGTAGGATCGACGTAGTAAAAACCGTGGAAACTTCGGTGTGTTTTCTTTTTTTTTTTTTATATCTTATACCCAGATACCCTACGTGTGAAGTCTTTCCGCTATACCATTCAGTCGTTAGTTCATTTTCTATTTTCCAACACGAATAATTTGCGGTTTTTTCAGCCGAAAAGATTGAAAGAAAATTGTTATATCGCTATTTAAAAACTTGTCTTTCAAACCATTTTCAAAAAGTTTCCAGGGTGTATATGTGTATGGAATTTTCTGTATCCACTATTATTCAGATCGACCAGCTTGGATAAAGTTTTGACAGGAAATTGTGAACTCGGTAACGATCATCTGCTGCAGGCAATGAACTTTTCAAATCCCCGTTACTTCCTGTGTCAAAATTGTGCAGACGTCTGTAACTTGAACGAAATTCGTAACTTTTCGCATTTCGTATTTAATATATTGAAATTTTGTACGTTTACAATACCAAAGATATTTTTTTCAGAATTTTCAAATCCCACGATTCGCTATAATATCAGCGTGAAAATTTTCATTGTTTAAGTTTTGGGAAAAATTTTTACTATCTACAATATTCTTGCTTCCCCCCCCCCCCCCCCCCCCCCCCAAAAAAAAATCTAAAAACGAACGAAACCGACGAATTATTTCTATACACACCGCACGTTAAAAATAATTGCTTTTTCGAATATCATATAGTACTGATATATAGGATATTACAATTCAATCGGCGGTTTGAAAACGCTCGTCAAATGTCACGTACACGATCCACTACCGGCAACGTATTCTATGTAAAATACGATATGTATACATACGTAGGTATTATACCTACCAGATTTCTGCGTGACGTGGGTATATATACAATTACCTAAGTACTAACGTAAACCCATGTGTAGATGTATGTATGTAATATGTGTACACACGTCACTCTCTGTATATATGTATATATCAAAGTTTGTAAACGTCAACGTCTGCAGTTTCCGCTCTCCGTGTTTCACTTCAATTCGATTTCAACGATGAGGAGGCGTCTTGCCTACGTTAGTATAAACCTCGAGAGCAAACATTAGATTCGCGTTAGGCGATCTGAAAGTCGAGAAACCCCTCAGAAAACCGGGTAATTCCTTGAGGCAGGGGAAAAAGGAAAGAAGAAGGAGAAGAAGAAGAAAAAGAAGAAGAAGAAGAAGAAGAGAAAGAAAAGGAAAAAGAAGGGGGAAAAGGAAAAGTTCCTCCACCAACGATTTAGGTTTTTGCTGCTTTAATTTAGATGAAAATCAAGGGAAGGGAATTATTCTAGATATATATATATATATATATACGAAACTCGAGGTCGAAAGAAAAACACGATATACGCGCGAGATACGCGAAGCGAGAAGACTGCCTCTCCTATGTACAGTCAGGCAATAAAGTTCTTGTAGGGTCGAAATTTAGGCTTAGGTGTTCCAGTGTCTACGCTGTTGAGCAGGCCCATCGATGCATTATTTATTATATACAGGGTGTCCCAGAACTAAATGTCAAAAATGAAAGGTGGCCTAGAGGAGGTCGAACTGAGTAAATTTTCCCGAAGAACATGGGGTCTGCGAAGTCGCGTTCGCGAGATATCACAAGTTAAAAAAAAAAAGTATCGCTTTGCGCCGCGTCGCGTCGCGGCGGCGCAAAGCAAAACTTTTTTTTTTAACCTGTGATATCTCGCGAACGCGACTTCGCAGACCCCATGTTCTTCGGGAAAATTTACTCAGTTCGACCTCCTCTAGGCCACCTTTCATTTTTGACATTTAGTTCTGGGACACCCTGTATATTCAAGAAGTATTTCTTACTTTACTTTGAGTAGGTAGCCTGCCAGATTCGCCTTCTCAGAGAACGGGGTATGCGGAGCGAGGGGGCTGCTCAACAGCGTAGACACTGAAATGTTTGAGCCTGAATTTCGACCCTCCAAGAACTTTATTGCCCGACTGTACATACATACATATATATGTATGTACGAATCTTTACGTACGTTTTATACATCTACATGAATATTTAATATCTTATATATATATATTAATGCCGTTCCGTAAATGGAGCCGAAAAATGAATGAGAAAGAGAAAAGACATTGATTAAATGCTCGAGTGACACAAAGAGTATTTAAATTTGAATTTGAATTGTCGGTTCGTTAAGCCAGCCGACGATTGTTTAAGAAAAGAAAAAAGAAAAAAAAAAAAAAAATTAACAATGCTGGAGAGACGCGTGTCCTTTGAAGGTCAGATATATACGTGAGTGAGAAAGATAACTCGTGAGTCGCTATTGGAATTCCTTCAAGACAGCACGGTCAAACAAAGAGCAATAATAAGAAATGAGAAGAATGTATAACACAGGCCAGAGACGTAAAAACCCGTGCAAATAATTTCCTTTCTCAAAATCGTTGAAATATTATTTCTCAGGATTTCTCAGCTCGTTTACTATTTGCCAGCTAATGAGTGAAAAATGCGAATATATTACTTAGCACTGCGGTCTTAACTCTGCAGACACACCTTTGTAGGATCATTAAAAGCTAAGAAAAAAATTGAAAAAAAAAAACTATAGCGGGGTAAATGTAAAAGATGGAAAATTATACGTATCTTATATCATTTCTTTTCCTGGACGGAATTTATGATTTTGCTATTTTGATTTTATTTTCTTTTTATGTTCGTTTTTGATGAAGAGTTTTTTAAATTCTTCGAAATCGGTTATTATTTCTGCTCGCGGTGAGATGCTCCGTAAACTTATACCGAGGCTGTATGAGTATACGGAATGAATAGCTATAATTTCAAGAAAGGGGGGTGTCGAGTGAACTTTTTTTTTTTTTTTTCTAGAAAGATTACCGACTGATAATAATTCAACCACGACCGGGGTGGAATTTCATTTCAATTCTAAGTTCTACGCGCTCTGCCCCCTTCGCTGGAAGTGTTATAGGGGTTGTAAGTGACAGTGGCGTCGTAACCCACAGAATCCAAGTCCGCAGTTTCGATTTTCAAAAAAAAAAAAAAATAAAAATCAAAAGAAGGGAAAATCGCGCAACGTCCCTAGAACTGATTTTTTATCTCCGAATAAACATGCCTGATACATATATTTTTCTTTTCTTATTTTTATTTTTTTTATCAACCCTCTAATCAGTACCCGTGTTTGTATAATTTATTTTACTCTCGACGCAACGTAGCAATTTGTCACGATTCGTTTAATCATTGTATATCTCTTTCTCTCGCTTCATTTTTGTCTCTCTTTTATTTTAGACTAACGGGAAATATCGGAAAGAAATGAATTCCCCACAGAGTCATGGTCAAAAAATATCTACGAGTGTTGTATACGTATGTATAAAAAATCGAGATGAGGAGACGAAAAAAAGAAAAGAAAAAAAGAAAACATGATCGGATTTGTGAAATGTAAAGTCAGGGGATCCTCGAGCAACCCTCTCTAGTCTGTAGGTATATGTGTTTTCGGCAGATGCGTATGGAAAAAAATGTAAATTTCATTTCGTCCGTAGCCGACGTCGTTGCGTCGTCATACATACGCAAACGCATAGATCACTGTAGTGTGAATCTCTTCCTATATTAAAATTTTTATTCTCACCCCGGTATACCGTAAAAAGAAAAAAGAAAGAAAGGAAGAAAGAAAGAAAAAAAAAAAGAAAAATTTCAGTCATACAGGAGAGATATAACACACCGGAATGGTTCGAAATTGTTTCCATTCATTTTTCCTCAAATTTCATTTAGTAAAACAGAGCCCAAGAGTTTATCGCGTAATATACTCCGTCGATAATTTAATATTAACAATCATTTTTACACTGTTTAATAATTCGCCCAAATACGCGTTAATCGATTGCATATATACATATTCTACATTCGTTATACGTATTCCATCCCCATAAAAAGACAAATATAAAAAATCTATCTCCAACCAGCTGCGGTGTTTCATATAACACGTAAAAAAGTAACTGCAGGTTCAGTTTAATCTCCGGTTCCGGTTTCATTTCACGGTTAGAATCTCCGATCGACATTATTCTATTTCACCATCACAAAATATATATATATATATATATATATATATATATATATATATATATATATATATATATATATATATATATATATATATATATATATATATATATATATATATATATATATATATATATATATATATATATATATATATATATATATATATATATATATATATATATATATATATATATATATATATATCTTTCGCTCTTCTCTTCAACACATATCTCGGTTTAAACGAAGTCTCCAAATTACCGGAGAAACAAAGGGCAAAAAGCTTTCGGGGGTATGGTGCTTCATTCGCAATATACGCGTCGTACATATATATACCTACACGTATACACGTATCTCCATATATACCTACTTATACATATATATCAGTAAAGGTACTCAAAACGTACGTGTATATCTGTAGCCGTTCACTCGGGGGTGAAAAAAGGGTAGTAAATGTATGTAAACTTTTGTATGTATGTAAAGCTCTGTGTGTGTACATTGAGTACATACATCGGTACGCAGGAAAGCATGAAAAGCTGTATTACGGGTGTTTATACGTGTGCATACCTATAGGTATGTAGATATTGCATACGTGATATTCGCGTATATCACAACCGCGTATACTATATGTATACCTATATATATATATGTATATATATATACTGGATTTAAAGCCGACCCAAAATACGTGTGAAATTAGCATTCACAGACGCAAATGACCCAATTGAAAACATGTGTCTGATATTAAGTGCATAAAATTATGCATAATCGCTCAACCGGCGCAGCTGCTGTTGGCCATTTCTTCCACCTAATAGAGCCATTAAACATTAACATAATGTATTCCGTAAACAAAGATACATCAATTTGGTGAAAAAAAATATATATATATATATATATATATATATATATATATATATATATATATATATATATATATATATATATATATATATATATATATATATATATATATATATATATATATATATATGTATGTATATTATTAATAATAATGATAAAACGTTAGATATACAAATTTTTGCACATTAATATATTCACCCCAAAATTTTGTACCTATAACCTCGTAATCGTTGTATTAATCTAAATAACGATTTCTTCAATTTGATTTTTCTCTTTTCTTTTTGCTTCAACTGAGTTATGTATCATTTATAATCCCTCGAGTAGGTATCTAAACGAAGTATGTCTTACTTTATCTCATCTCATGCTATGGTGCAGTAATATGAAACATGCGTTATTTGTCGCGATAACGTGACTCGATGTTGTTAGGAAACTCGAGAGGTAATAATTCTAATTGAAAACGTTATGACAATCAAGCGAGCAGCTGACTGTAGATATATATATATATGTATGATTTTGTGTTCTCTGCAGTGTTCGTGAACCAGTTTGATCCTTTATCTACCGAAAACCCATTCCCGATTCACAATTGAAATTCAATGTTCATTCATTCAGTAAATTGCCGTATATCTTAGCCTCCGAATAACGTACACCACGCCCAAGACTGTACTCTATTCTCCACTCGCATATATATATTTGCAGCTCGTGAAATTCCGTGTGTTAAACATCGATTGGAAGTCTAGCGTTCTGGGATATTCGTATAGGTATAATAATCGAAGTGAAATTGTTTATCGGTTAAAATTTGATGTCGAATATTGACGACAGGAAAAAACCAAGTTCCGTAACTTTTGGTACAAGTTGTAAAACTCATAAATATGAGAAAAGAAAGAAACAAAATTCGCACGTGAATCCGCAAAATGTTTAAGTAACGTCTCCTTGTTTTATGCCCAAGACGTTGGATCTTAAACTTATTGTATAGATATAGATATATCATGTACAGTATAGTATTACGTGCTTTGTTACGTATTCATATATTAGGCGAATTGTGTACCGGGTGAATCCTTCGAAAAGCATTGACTAAAGGCTTCTGGGAGATGAGGAAAAACTTCAACCTTTTCTTTTACCTGAAGCCGTATGAATAAATATATGCCTATACTTTGCTCGTAAGTTTCGATGGCTAATATTTTACCTGAAATAAAATTTTCGTAACTTTTTTTTTTACGACTCTAACGACACCAAATGAAAAAAAAAAAATGATTTCATCATTGCAATGATTTTATATAACGTAATATTTAATTCCGAGACGAAGAGTTCTGGTCGGGGTTTAGTTTCAAAGGGGTGAAATTTGGTTATAAGATGAGCACCCAGTAGGCGTCAGGTTCTTCCGCATATAACATAAGGATATTGTACGGGAAGACCTCCATAGATCACGGTGGTCTTATACGATATGGAAATTATTATACTCACCGCGTAGCGATGAGGTATACTCTCGCGGGTATATAGGTTGGTATATATATATATATATACATATATATATATATATATATATATATATATATATATATATATATATATATGTCTAGCGAAAATTTTGCCAATAAATAACGTGAATTAATAATTTAAACGACGTAACATTATATGAGTTCGAGGTATTTAAAGTACCGGCATTATTCATCCCTTGGAGCAAAAAGCTAATATCACTTCCGGTCTGTGTGGTAGAGCAGGGGTCACACAGTATGAAACGACTCCGGCTTTTGTTTGCCTCTGTAAACTTTTGACCGAATTTAATTGTTTCGTTAATTTTAAATCATCAGACCCTTTTGGATGCCTGGGCAAACGGGGTTTGGCACGCGCCGCAGGATGGATGGAAAAAAAAGACCAGGAATGTTTGAAAAAAAAAATGTCGAAATATTTGGAGTATTTGTATCTTCTTTTTTTTGTCTGTTTTTTTTTTTTTTCAAGTTTTTTTCTCTTCAGATTCATTAAGCAAGAAACTAATTCAAATTCCGTTTACCATATTCAATGCGATTCAGTGAAATTTGATACCATTTTGTTGTTGGATGTCCTACGCTACACCCCCGTAAAATAAAAAAGAAAAAAAAAAAAAAAGAAAAAGCGAAGGGATTGAAAATAAGGACGGGGAAAATACCGAACGAAAACCCAGATGGCGATATCGAATTTCTTTGATAGTACGATTTGATCAAAGAGACCTTTGAGAAATGTTTGCCGGTTTCACTCCGCTAGGGGCAGTTTGTTTGTTTGTTTTGTTATTTATTTATTTTTTTTCCGTTTTTTTTCCGTTTTTTTTTTGGGGGTTTTTACGCTACTGAGGAAGTTGACAGGGGGTTAAGCCCCTAGACTTACACGGAATATTACAATTCTATGGGATATCCTGACCGATATTTACCCCCAGACTTTGATACGAATCATGAGAAAAGAACAAAATACGCATTTTAGTTCCCAAAATTATTTCATGGTTTATTATTATTCATTTTTGTATTCAATTCGTTATTCGGATTCGGCTTTTCGAAGTTAACGAAAAATACACCTGGTACCTTGATTGGGATTTAATATAAAGCACGTGTGTGGAAAATGAATAAATATATCTGCACTGTACGTACGCAGGACGATAAATTGAAACAAATGAAAAAAAAAAACAAAAAAAAACAAAAAAAAACTAGAAACTGAAACCTGAAAACTAATAAAACGAAAAACAAAACTCACCGTGTGTAGGGGTCAGGTGTGGTGCACAGTTCGCTCAGCATGCAGTCCAAATCGGACGCGAGGGAGTTCAGCAGCTAGAAAAAAAAAGTAAATAAAAATCAGATTCGCAAAGTTTACATGTGCGAACAATGAAAAAAATTACGTATAGACAAAAACTGAGAAATATAGCCAAAGCTATACGCGTGTAAGTGAGTTCACCTATAGAGGAGAAAGCAGCAAAAACAAAAGAGTTAAAAAAACGGAATCACTTTTTACCTATTTTTACTTCTAAAGTCCAGGGGCGATTCCCCTTCTGGGTATAATCGTGAAGGATCTACTTTAAAACAAATATAACTACGTGTATATGTTGGTAGGATAGGATATTATATATATATATATATACCCTAGGTGCAAACACACACACGCAAACGCTATTTGTTCGTATCTATTCCCATGTATACCCCTTGTATCTCTGACTATCTATACACGTGAGTACATACACTCCAGTTCCTTGCTTGAGTCATACGTATATCGACTTTCACGAATCTATTTACTCATAAAAATGGACGAAGAGAGAGAGAGAGAGAGAGAGAGAGAGAGAGAGAGAGAGAGAGAGAGAGAGAGAGAGAGAGAGAGAGAGAGAGAGAGAAGAAAAATAAAAAGAAAAAAAAAAAAAACTTATCGATATATCTACGCGAAGCTCTATATTTTATTATTTATGCGCGTCGTCGCAGTAAATTTAACAACGAAATATACGTATATCTTTGGAAACAGAGAGAAATCGTCTCGCTATAAATATTCTAGTATATTCATTTGTAGATTTTTATCTCTATAGAATTTCGAGTCGCCGTAGATGACGGCGACTCGAATGCGCATGTAGTATAAGAATGAAATTTGTTTGGGAACACTTCGCTCTGTATTTACAAAGCAATTTGATTCGAAGTAAAGAGGTTCCGAGGCGATGCCGATGAGTGTAGTTATCGATTGTATAATTACTCAAGATTCGTTGACAGAAGTGCTCAAATACCAGACATTCCGATTAGTACAACTCGCCGTGCTTTGAATATCTATGAATCTACTTACGTACGTATACTTTTTTTTTTTTTTTTTTTTTTTTTTTTTTTCATACAGGAATAATTTAAGAACTGTGCAGGGAATTCAGTTCTCAACTGCAACAGTTGCCACCGCTCGTCTTAACTTTATCAAACAAAAATATATTCACGACGAGGATTGACCTATGCTTTACATTATTCCATAAGAGATCTTCTCCTTTTTTTTTTCCTTTCTATTCATCTTAGTCAGCTTTACCGCGGGCGGACTATAGCTCTCGTCAATTTTCCGTACGAATAGAAAATTGGCGAAGGGTAGCTATATAACATCCAGTGAAACACCGAGTAGGTAGGTAGGTACATATTTGCGTAACGTCACCAGTTTGAATCTGGAAAATTATAGAGTTCGGGGGGCGGTGGGAGGGTAGGCCCAGGGCGCGTCTCCAGAGTAAATATTGAATATGCCAAAGATATCTGATAAGGGGTTCGTTCCTAATATCGTAGTATAAAACACGCTGCTGCAACGGGGGTTTCTATATTTGCACTCATACGAATCCCGGACTTGGTATAAGATACTTTCTACAGCTAAGTTTTTAAATTCGAAGGAAACTCGAATTCACCGTAAATCTATATACATCAAATCTACTCTCTGATACTTTCATATACGCGTATATAAGTCAATAGAATTATCTACCGTAAAAGAGGAAAAAGAAGCACGAAAACTTTGAATCCGTGTTTTTATTTGAATAAGTACTAGGTATGCATATATACATATAATCGACGAATGTATTTTGCCAATCACGTGTCTCAAGAGCCTTCTCATACTCCCTCAGATATTTCCGTATAAATGCCAATCGATAAATTTTTCACTGTGAAAAATGCGGTTCGGAGTAAATATCGGCGCACATTCATCGGTAAATCCCGATAAAGAAAAAAAACGAAGAAAAAAAATATATTGTACAGGGTGTCCCAGAATTAAATGTCAAAAATGAAAGGTGGCCTAGAGGAGGTCGAACTGAGTAAATTTTCCCGAAGAACACGGGGTCTGCGAAGTCGCGTTCGCGAGATATCACAGGTTAAAAAATATCGCTTTGCGCCACGATCGTGGCGCAAAGCGATATTTTTTAACCTGTGATATCTCGCGAACGCGACTTCGCAGACCCCGTGTTCTTCGGGAAAATTTACTCAGTTCGACCTCCTCTAGGCCACCTTTCATTTTTGACATTTAATTCTGGGACACCCTGTATATCGAAGTAAAGCAAGTAAACTGAACCTCGCGTATATCCAGTTATACGAACCAATTTCTATTTCTCATTCAAAATACACCCTAGCTCGTTCTGGTAAGCTTCTGTTATATTAAAGTAGAAAAATCGATGCACGTAGTTATTTCAAGTATGTAGTATACGACGAGCTTTCGCGTACGAAAACAGTGGTAATGAAGTTGGTATAGAATCTAGATCGAACTGCATGGTAAATAAATGAAATAAATGAAAATGCAAAAGAAAACGGGCTTAATTTCTTCGCCGAATTTTCACCCAACATACAAACGATGCTTATTGTCTCGCGTAATTAACCGAACTATTTTCGTCGCTATAGTTTTTGATGTTCTCGTCTCGATTCTACGGATAGTAAATTTAGTCTCCTGACCTTATCGACCCTGCAGTGCAGTTTGGAAACCGAAAGTTCCGAACTTTTAAATAAAGAATTTAATAGAGCGTGTGAGTATCGGGCGAAAAACTATAAGAGGAATTCTTACACTCCTCTCTTTCATAGATAAAGGCCGTTCTATATATTTTAGTCGAGTAAAATCGATGACACGAAGTTATTTCGAGGATTGTGACGGGTTCCCCGGTCTGACAGCTGCTTAATAACCGACGTTAAGAGGACGTAGATTTTACACAGTATGTATTAGAGTGTATAGCGAGCCGCCACCACACCACACAACTTTACAGAACACTACACGACACCGTGTGTTGGTTCTTCGCGTGAGTCATGTGGACAGTGAACCAGAAAGCCCCAACCGAAACGGTTGGTTGAATACGGACGGTTGTAGGTAATACATAATACATAGATATGCAATATATTATAAGTACAAGTTCGAGTCTATAGATGTGTTAGTATCCTTCCTTCGAGTGTATTTCTAATTAGTAATTAGTAATTAACGGAGACGATTACTCGCGGACGAAGCGGGTTCAAATACAGCGTATGAAACGGAACAAGAATATTGAGGCGAATTATAGGGACCAATTAATTGATCAAATTCAAGTAAACAAAGAGAAAGAGAGAGAGAAAGTTGAAGTTTAAGGTCTCGAAGAAACTAGAGTGAAAAAATTGCAATGAAAATTTATTTATTCAAATAATTGATATATGCACATACTCCGTAAGACATGCCGATCGTTGATACGACGATGTATAGTTTAATTCGGTTATATCCCCTGGCATTTCAACACACTTCAGTTTATTAACACACTTCAAGATCGGTTAGAGAGAACTTCTCTTGGCCACTTCATCACGGTGCACGCACAGCGACTGTATGTAACCACAGTTGAATTAAAATGGTTCACTGAAATTAATTCTCTGAATTAAAGAGATTAGGTCCAATAAACGCGTGTAGAATCATTCAAACACACGCAACTACTGTTACTGCTACTGCGGTACTGCCACTGCTATACTGCTGCAGCAACCGAACGGCAGTATAGTGAACTCGTATGTATATGCATACCTACCTCCGTCTATTCATTGCTAATGTCTTCAGCATTAATACAACATCGCTCATCAGCGTTTGCGATGTATATGTATGTAATACGCAGATGCGTGCTTAGGGGGGACCTATGGTAAATGTGCTCTTGGAGATTTGAGCAAAGATCTGTTTTCATTTCGAGTAGGTACGGAGCAGCTACTTTCGGTACTGTGAACGATCATTTTTGAGGGCCGATAAGAAGAAGAAGTTCAGGGTACATAACAGTCGACTCAACGAACCATGAAACAGGAAGATATCCAGAGATTTCGTTCGCAATAAAAGCTTATTGTTGGCAGTAGCGATGGAATCAAGTTCGGTATATCGCGATCTACGATCACCGCTGCAACGTTCCTTATAGTTCCCGATTTGAAACGCTGTACTTATAGGTATACCCTAGTTGGCGAATGTCTATTTCTAGTAGAGAAGAGAATTATTTGGATTTGAAAAATATGGTTTTAGAAACTTGGACCACCACGAACTTCCGGTTAAAACAATTAATTCTTAACCCGTAATTATATACCTACGCCCCGGCGCCGCGGCGTATGGGTATTATATAAAGTTTCAACGTCCGGTTAGCGACATGTGGCTCCCACAAAAGACAGTTGTATACTGACCAAACTATATCCACGATAAAACGACGTTGAAACTTTACTCCATAAATCGTTGCTTCGCGCTACCTATACGGGGTGAGACATTTATTACTCTACTTTATTCGAATCTCTTCCCATACGATTTTTCTTTTATTTTTCGTTTCCGTTTTTTATTTTTTTTTTTCTATTTTTTCTCACTTTCGTCTAACGAATGAGACGTATACGTATTTTATCGTCGAAACGAAATTTCGAATAAAAGTGAAAACTATTCTCGTACGTATCTGTTCTGTTTGTTTTTTTTTTTTTTTTTTTTTTTTTTTTTGCAAAATTTGTCTATGTTCAAATCGCGTTATGTCTATGAAAAATGCAGCGCAGCTGTCCGACCTGAGTTTACGATTAAATGAGACAGCGCGACCACAAGGAACGTGTAAAAATGCAGCTGATAAGAGAACGTGAGGTAGATAAACGAAGGTGCAGTTAGGGTGTTTGACCGTCCGCCGTCCGGACTGTCGCGATGTCGAGTATGAGAAAAGTATATGAAAAAAAGAGATAATATTTCGAACTAATATTGAAGTAGAGGCGAATAAGTTGGTGATCTTTTAGCCTTGAATAACGAATCGTTGAGTTATCAATTAAACGTTTATAAAATCAGATAAGATATTGCGAAGATCTTGCACTACAGAGACTGCGAAACACGAGACTTAAGCCCGTGAATATAATATATGAAGCAGTATTATCGCAGGAATGAGTCAATCGACCATGAATATATTCGAAATCTGATAATCGCGTAATATACATTAAATTTGACACGATTTTAAAAAATACGGTCAAAGTATATGGCCATAGAAAGTTAAGCCACTGACGTTCACGTGGATAATCAGTTGAAATTTTTAACGCTAAACTCTTTCGCCGGAGACTTAAGTGCAACGACTTTTCGACGGAAGGTATAATCCCAGACTCGTCTTTCACAGGAATGCAACAATTTCGAGCCCAATGTTCGCCGAGAATCAATATTCCGTGTAGAATATTGCTATAGCAACACCTGATCAAAACATCAACGAACAAAATAACTTAAGTTTAGGAAATTCGAGGATTTAAACTTCGCTAAGGGAAATACGCGATACCTTCGCATTGAACGCATTAAAAGATCTTCGAAATTGAAAGAAAAAATGAAAAGAGATACAAAAATCGATTAACTTTGACAAGCAAACATCGAAAAATATTCGTTCGCTTATTTAACGATTTTTAGACGATTTTAAACTTCTTACCGAAAAATTAGACCGTTATTTATAACTTTCGCTAATTCCAATAAAAATCATTGAAAAGAAAGATAAAAATAAAGGTCTGGGGCGCCTGGGAGGACCGCAACCTGATGAACGCGTAAACAACGCGGGTCCGTCCTCTCGGGGGCAGTTCGACGACGTGACTGTCGATTCTGACGCGTCTACCGTTGGATAATTTGAAATCGTGGGTTCTCGTAGATTTTGCAGTGACTTTTAGCACCCAAAAGGGTCGGTTTACCACAGCGGTAGGAAATAATTTAGCACCGTTTTAAGTTGATTGGACGAAGAATTTATGTTTGCCCTCTCGCGTCTGCAGGGGGAATAAAGGCGCGCGTTGGAGATATTTCGCCCTAACTTTTAAAGGAGGGTAGTTTAACTTTTGAGAGATATATCTGCGGACCGTCTTGGCCCTAGCGTGGAAACACTTGGCTTATACTCTTCCTGATGTACCGCGAAGAGTCCCGGAGGAGTATAAAATTTTTTTATTTTTTTTATTTTTCTAAACGTGTCCAAAACGCGATCTTTTTTCTATCGATTCCGTAGAAGGTATTTTCAAGGAATTGATATCGCAATTTGTTTTTCTTTTCCTTTTCGTTTCATCTCTCGGATACGAGAGAATAAATGCGATTAAAAATTGTTAATAAACCGTTGAAATTTCCGCTCGGATCCCATTTTGACTTTAATCATATTTAAAAGGTAAATCCACGTTATGGAACCGATGTTTAAAAGAGCTAGGGGTACGGTACGCGGGTATAAGGTTTAGGAAATGTAAAAGCAAAGTATGCAAATTGAATTTGAAAGTTGTAAATCTCTCCGCCTTCAAGTTCTCTCTGGACGTCCAATGGCCATCGATCACCGAGGGCAATATAATTAATTGAAAATTCACAAAAACGAACTTCTTAAACTGAATCCACGTCACGGCTTCGAAACCAAGAGAGGGCTGGCAGTTAGGGGCCTTCTTTGTCCCGGGCGTATTTCGTTTTTCTCTAGTTTGTTTACACAAGAAGGTCAACAAACAACAAGGCAGGATAATTTTTCGTAAAATGAGATGAAAATCAGCCCGAATTTTTTTTTTTTTTTTTTTTTTTTTTTTTTGTGACTTGTCTTGAATTTCTTTCCCTTTTTTTCTCTCCTCTCAACAGAGAGCGACGTGCTTTAATATAACGTTGCTTTGATTGATTGTCTTCTTCGTACCGTTTAACTGCGAGGTCGTATAATTGCGCGATTTTTAAGTCCGATGAAATTATATTAAGATGCAGCTAAATATCGAATCGAGAAAAACTTTTAGTAGGTATTATAGGCATACAATAAGCGAATAAAATAAAAGGCATTAATCAAATTTTGAAAATTGTTCCCCGCCCGGGCGTGACGTGACCGGAAATGAGAAGGATCATTTGAATACATTAATTTCCCGTGAAATATGATTTACCCTCTTGGCATTTGCATTAGCAGTCAGACCATTCGCGAAATATACTCGAAAATAGGTATATATACCTATATATTCCTTGTATATATGTACGTACGTACGTACGTACATAGTTGCGAGGTTTAAAGGTATAGAGTAAAAGTCATCGGTCACGTGTAGTACCGCCGGCTGGCTGAAAATGGAAAACGTCGCCTTATCCCTTTTAAAACATACCGCGGCCCGCATAAAAAGGAAGTTGTCAGATCCGGTCTGAAGGCAACGGGAATACCAAAAAGAACCGTTCAGATTTAGAGATATATAGCGAAGAATTAGATACGCGGTGAACGGAAAAGGTGGCTTAAAAAAAAAAAAAAAAAAAAAAAACAGGCGATATCGCGTTTTAATTTTTGACCGTGATCCCCTTGCTCAAGGGAAAAAAAAATGAAAAATAAAGTTCAATGAAAATGAATTAAGTATTTAACGATATATAACATATCGGAAATTTTTTTTTTTCCACCTATGGTCTCGAGGGAGCAAGAGTGTAGCTACTAGTTAGAGGATATTGTGAAAAACATGAAACAACTATAGAGACCATTTATGAGTAACGATATAGGTATGTGTTCTCGCCGCTGGCAATAAAACAATTTAAATTCTGTATACGCGTTTGCAAAAACGGACAATCTTCCCGTTCTCATATACATATACACTCCTAACAAAAATTAGCGGGCCACCCAATTTTTGCTTCGAAAAATGTTCGATTTCAAAGTCTCGTAATTCGATAAAAAATTGGCTTAGCGAATCGTTCGTAGAAGCATTTCAAAGCTTGAAGCTTTATCTTTCAGATGCTTACTTTTGATTGCATTTATGTTTTTTTTGTCTTGAGTTATGGTTCCTTGAACCATCTCGTGTCAAATTTGTGTATCGATGTTCCAACTTCGAAACAACGCACGGGGTCGAACAGGATCGGAATTTTAATTTCAAGATAGTCATTTTGAAGCTTGGAATGTCCACTTCAAAAGCCTTTCTTTGAACTTGGTCTACGATTTTTTTTCATGGAGTTATGCGTTGCTGAAGCAAAAATGGTCTTTCAATTTTTGATCGCATCCCCTGGGCGAACGAGTTCTTGTATCGAGGTTCCCAAACATGGCTTTTGAAGCTCAAATCTTCATCTTTCTGAAACCTCATTGCAATTTTTATTCGGTGACGTTTTTAAGCCATGATCACCATCCAAACGAGACCCTCCGAACCGTGAAATGGAAATTCGAACTTTGACCTCAGGTAGGACACGCAAAAATAGCGACACAGGTGGCCCAAGATTACAACTTCAACTTTAAAGTGTTTTCTTCAAAACCATATCTTGGAATTTGCTCTACGATTTTTTTTCGTAAAGTTATTCGATTCTTAACACATATGGACGATTGAAACAGTACCTCCGGCATTAGCATTACTTAAAGTGTACCGCGTGGAGGTTGCCTGGTAGGATTTACACCTCGTGTGTAAGTGTGTGTGAGTTTGTGTGCGTACCAGAGATCAGGACCCCATGGTTCGTCACTACCACGGTATTTTGTGACTCCAAACCCTCTCTGGTACGTGTGTAAGTGTGAGTGTATTTGTGTGTGTGCGCGTATGTGAACCGACTTGCGGGTGATCTAAAGATGTTTGATGCAGATCACAATTAATAAGGCGTGTTTGCACCCCTTTGTTTAATCACTTCACGGCATCTTTCCGTCATATTGATGCAGCTCTGAATAAGATACTGCGGTATCCCATGCCAAATTTCGCGCAACGCCTGGCCCAGCTCAAGTAAATTTGCCGGTTGTACACGGCATTGTCTCAACCTTCGTCCAACCATATCCCACACGTGTTCGATTAGATTTAAATCGGGACTCATAGCCGGGTGGTCAAGGTGGTCAAATACAGCCCTTAAAATTGTATTGTACTGAAATTCACGAATACGGGGGTGACTCTGTAATGGTCTGGGGTGCAATTTCCATGCATGGTCGTACCGATCTCGTGATTATTCCACCACTTCAAGTAATGCTAATGCCGGTGGTACTGTTTCAATCGTCCGTATGTGTTAAAAGTCGAATAACTTTACGAAAAAAAATCGTAGAGCAAATTCCAAGATATGGTTTTGAAGAAAACACTTTAAAGTTGAAGTTTTAACCTTGGGCCACCTGTGCCGCTATTTTTGCGTGTGCTACCTGAGGTCAAAGTCCGAATTTCCATTTCACGGTTCGGAGGGTCTCGTTTGGATGGTGATCATGGCTTAAAAACGTCACCGAATAAAAATTGCAATGAGGTTTCAGAAAGATGAAGATTTGAGCTTCAAAAGCCATGTTTGGGAACCTCGATACGAGAACTCGTTCGCCCAGGGGATGCGATCAAAAATTGAAACACCATTTTTGCTTCAGCACCGCATAACACCATGAAAAAAAATCGTAGACCAAGTTCAAAAAGAGGCTTTCGAAGTGGACATTCCAAGCTTCAAAATGACTATCTTGAAATTAAAATTCCGATCCTGTTCGACCCCGTGCGTTGTTTTGAAGTTGGAACATCGATACACAAATTTGACACGAGATGGTTCAAGGAACCATAACTCAAGACAAAAAAAACATAAATGCAATCAAAAGTAAGCATCTGAAAGATAAAGCTTCAAGCTTTGAAATGCTTCTACGAACGATTCGCTAAGCCAATTTTTTATCGAATTACGAGACTTTGAAATCGAACATTTTTCGAAGCAAAAATTGGGTGGCCCGCTAATTTTTGTTAGGAGTGTATGTATATACCTATATACAAGGCGAGGTATATACCTACTACGTGCACACTTCGCGGAAAAGAAACAAACTGCAATAAAACTATATAACTACGGGGGACAAAGTGCAATAATAAAAATAATAAAATGCACAATTTTTTTTTCTTTTTTTTTTTTTTCCTTTCTTTCGGGGGTTTGAGGGTTGGCAAAAAGTTTTAAAATTACTTCAACACACGCAAAATTTTTCTTTTTATACATTTTAAATAAAAGGAAAACAAAGAGAGAATGAATTCAATTCCCCCCCCCCCCCCCCCCCCTTGATATAAAAATCACAATAGAATAAATTTTCATGCTCTTTATTCGATTATTCCATCGATTATAGGTATATATACCAGAAATATCTATTAATCGAATAGTTAAGAGTATAGGCAATGAAATTATTTCGGAAATAAAACCGATCCAATATACCTACTACACTTAGTATATCGTGTCGAGTTCGCCGAAGCAATTGGGTCCTCTTAATCTGATTCTAACCTTTTAAGCAGTCGAATGGACCGTAATAATTGTATCGATTTCCACTCACCACCAAATAGCTCGACGCGTTACTCCCTGTTGACTCCCTTTTTCTCTGAGAAGAAAAGTCCCTCTGTAGTAGTGACGTCATCGTTCCAAGCCAAAAGAGTAATAAAAAGAAGAGACAGCGAGAGGGAGAGAAGAAAAAAAAAAAAATCGAACACGAGGGGCTCCGTTATGAAACCATTTTTAGACTCGATCTCTTGCCGATCGAATCAACCTCCTACGCTTTCACTTTCTCATCTTCATCCTCGATTTTTTTCAAGTTTTTTTTTTTTTTTTTTTGTCTTTTATGTTTCTATTACAGACGGATCAGCACACGTCACTGGCCATCGATATGATCTGAAAGCAAATAAAAATAGTAAAAATAATAATAAATCGCAATATAGGTATGTATAACACAGAGTTTTGTATTGATCGAGAAATTCAGCAAATCTGGTATAAACTGTAATATGCATTATATACGTATACACTGCAATCGTCACTGCACAATTATATATAGAGGCGCAAAATTTCATTCATTGCGCGTATACGTGCAGCCAGAGATATCGATATAGTTATAGCCTTGTGTCTATACATCGGGGGACGTTTAACAAAGCATGATGAAGAGTTTTCCTGGATGAGCACGTGGATAGATATACAATACGTATGTATATGTATATATATATATATATATATATATATATATATATATATATATATATATATATATATATATATATATATATATATATATATATATATATATATATATATATATATACGAATAGATGTGCATTATATACCTATATACGTGAGTATATATGTGTATTGATTACAAGTACGGGCTAATGCGTTAATCTGTCGAGGACAGCTGCAGCAGTGTTTGGGGGAAACGCGATAAGCAAGCCAGGGCTGGCTAGCCAGCTAACGATCGGCGTATACCTGCACGGTGAATAGGTGGATACGATTAGCTTATCGCTAACTTACGGATGAAACAATGGAAGGTTAACTCCCTGCAGTCTACTTGTGTCATTAATGCAGCACGCGCTGTTTAAGAAATGCAAATAACTTATTCGAGACAAAGAACGTAGGTATGTATTGTACCTACAGAGAGCACATATGTATCTCCATCGAGCATACGAGAGGAGGAGTTTTATATCCACGCTTTTCGTTTCAAAATTCAATACGAACATTACCTACCTATTTATATTACGAAATTTTTCTCATCATTTCCTGAAATATTTCTACAATTTTTCCATTCCTAAATTGTGTGAGAAATTTTTTCCTAAATCTTCCACACATCTTCTTCCTCCGATATGAATCACGTCGTAGGCGCTTTTGACTACAGATATAAAGAATCTAGTGTTTAGAAAAATTCGTCTTCTTGTGCTCCTATCTGAAATATCTAAAATTGGTAAATGAATAGACGTAGTAACGTATCAGGTACATATCGACGCCTGGGCGGAAGAAGATCGTATCTCGGAAAACCCGTGAAGAAGATCGTAACTCGGAAAACCGGTGAAGAAGATCGTGTCTCGGAAAACCCTCGAAGAAGATCGTAACTCGGAAAACCAGTGAAGAAGATCGTAACTCGGTCAACCCTTGAAGAAGATCGTAACTCGGAAAACCCGTACGGGTTGACCGAGTTACGATCTTCTTCACTGGTTTTCCGAGTTACGATCTTCTTCGAGGGTTTTCCGAGACACGATCTTCTTCACCGGTTTTCCGAGTTACGATCTTCTTCACGGGTTTTCCGAGATACGATCTTCTTCCGCCCAGGCGTCGATATACTCCTACCTATGTACAGAGAGAAAGAAAGGGGGAAATAGAGATATATAACTCTGGGCGGAGTGTGGCGTGAGCAGCCGCGGTGTATATTAATAAAGATTGTTGAACAGCGTGGGAATCAAGGATATTCAAAGAATTTCCATCGCAACCTATATAATATGTGTACATGCGGGTTATATACGTGAGTATAAAATGCGTTGAAGAAAGCCTCAAGGCAAATCGTGGAGGCTGTAGGTAATCCTTAAGGTGTCTATAATATCGTCAACGGTAACGTTGAATGACTAGCTACAAGCGAGACGGAGCAACGAGTAAAGAAGAAGAGGAAGAAAAAAATGAAGAGAAAAAAAAAAAAAAAAAAAAAAAAAAAAAAAAAAACGGTTTCCAATCATTTCGCAAGAGCGAAACGGAACTATAAACAAATTCTTTATCCCACTGCTACATACGAAATAACCTGAACTAACCTGACCCAACCCAACCTGAGACTGGCAGTAAATTATACACTACCTGAGACCGGCCTACGCGGCTTTATACACGGACTTCTCTGTTTCTCTCGCATGCCTAGAAAGATAAACAGGAAGTTATGCGCCGTTATCGTATAACAAGGATACTGAGCGAGCAGGTGAATGCGTGAGGAAGAGGATCATCTTTTACGATTAGGCGTGTGAGATCGAAAAGTCAAAGAAACTCTTTTTTTATATTTGCTTTTTGGTTTTCACAAAATTTGAGAAATTTTATGGATTTCCGTAGACACACGTGCACATACACATAGATGTCGAATATACCTGCCTAAATCGGAAGTTATAAATTTTTGCCAGGAGATTAAATTTAATGAATATCGTGATTCGTATGTACGCGGGGGTAGGTTATGTATATACGTTCCCGTTTGTAGAGATTTACGACATTGTGCGGCTCATCGAAAATTCATAACGCACAAAGCGCGTTTGTGTATATATATATATATATATATATATATATATATATATATATATATATATATATATATATATATATATATATATATATATATATATATATATATATATATATATATATATATATATATATATATATATATATATATATATATATATATATATATATATATATATATATATATATATATATATATATATATATATATATATATATATATATATATATATATATATATATATATATATATACGTATATACCTACAGCTTTTCCCAAAATTCGATAACACCCCCGCTAATAATCGGATGATTAGTATTCACGTTGGCTTACCTCGGACAATGTTCCTATAACAATTCTACGTTATTATAGATACCGATAGAAAACCCGTGCGTGCCACACTCAGTGTACCTACTAGTAGCTTAACTCGAGTTGTTACAATAATAACGAGGAAAAAAAAAAAAAAAAAAAATTTACACTCGATTAAAATCAGGTTGTTGTGTAACAGTTTTAATTTAACTAAGATGACGTCAACCTACCTCGAGGCCATGCGATTCCACAATACTTGAGTTTCATTGAAATTTTGTCTATGACTAGAAAAATTCATCCGAAAAGTAGAGAAATAAAAAAAAATAAATAAAAAAATAAGAAACGGGACGGTCAACGGAGTCTTTTGACTCGTCCAAAGTCTGACCATCGATTAATCGTTTCTCTTATACATTATCTCGAAGAAATTTGTTGCCGATTTTGGTAACTACCTATACTACCAAGTTGAGGCCAAATAATTAAGATAAGAGAAATTTATTCGTTCTTGTTGGACACTTTTCTCTCTATTCGTTTTCTTTTTTTTTTCTCGATAGATAATGGCGAAGTATAGAGTGAGATAAGAGTATCGTTCAATACGTTCTTGTCTATCGAAAGTCAGCCGTAAATATGTGTCTGATACACGTACATACATACCGCTCTAGGTACCTGTACCTATATATGCTTAGATTTTGGACAGCCAATCTTTCTTTATCGAATCTAGTAACTGTGCAGGTATTGTTCTTTCTTTACTCATTTCACGGGGAAAAAAAAGATGAAACAAAACAGAACAACATAGACACGAAAGGTACGTACAGGGATTTTTATTTTTTGGGTCAAAAAACGCCGATTTAGGTCCGATTTTTTTTCGATTCAAAAAATTTTTTTTTCTCATTCAATATTTTCAACGTGTTTAAATCCCTTATAGCCGAACTACTCGAACACTGCAAGCTGCAGCAGGATGCGAAAGCACATTATCATTGCTAGCCGGTAGATAATGAACGACTTCCGGTTGAGTATTTAAAATTAACAGCTGCGAGCGACAGAAAATTATCTCAATTTCTCTTCAAAATAAATCACCAACCGTATTAAAGCCAAGATATATGTATAATATGTGTTATCAAATATAGCGGTTCCCGCTGCAACGGATAGGATATTTAATCGCACGTAATATAATGCATCTACAACACGATTGAGAAATCAATGCTTTTCTCTTCTTATACCAGAATTTCTACTTTATCTCTTTACACTCGTATGGGTAATAATATAATATTGCAAAAGGAGGGATTTTTTCGCTGGACGCGGATAAGGCGAACGGATGAAAGGGGCGAAAGGGTCAAGAGGTCATTTTGTATAACATCGTAGCGAGGAAGCAAGTTGGAAATAGAGTTGGGATAGAGGAAATCGTACTTTTCTCTTCACACCCCTCGTTCTTCCTAGAGCCGCAATAATTTTCTTGTCACTTTCAAAATTGTACGTTTTCCTCGGAAATTATTATACCAATTTGCTATTTTCTCCAGGCGTATTGTTCAGAACGAGAAATATTTTCCCCCGGCTATACTATTGCGGAAAATGAAGTGTCCTCCTCTCCTCCGCAAAATAAAATCCCAGGCTCGGCGTACAAACTCTAATGCGATAACACCGTGACACATACAACGGAGTTTATCATTTTAACGAACTCTCTAAAGTGATTGAAAATTCTGCAAATAATTATCATTACATATTATATCCAGGGAATTTGTATCTTACCTATAAATTTTCTCCTCTAAAATCAGGTATTTCCTATCAAAAGGATCAAACTTTGTTTCTAGCATCGAAATTCGTTTTTTAGATCGTAAAATAACGGATACGAAAAATAAAACTTCACTGACAATCCAGGTGCAGTAAGTTATTAAATCATATAAAGCGTTGCTTGACCTTTGGCTTGAAGTTCAGTTGATTTAAAAATGACATTCATATCCCAAGCGACATTTCCTTGCCAGATAGCGAGCCGGATAGTATATCTTGCGGGTAGGATATGTATATTCAGAGGAAAAAGTATGTTTCACGATATCCCGGGTGAAAATTCAAGCCACATAGAAACCGACACACACATACAATACACGTATTCATATATTGGCGGATACTGGACGAAGCATCCACCTCTCCTGTTTGTATAAACCACATAAATTTGCATACGAATTTTCTCGCGAGCGTGTTGGGAAATTTTCAAGATGAGTCTTGGCGGAGGGTAGAGAACTAGGCGAGGCGAATTAGCATCCTGAAACTTTAGACCTTTTCATTTGCATATTACTTAAGCGTCTACATGTATACAATTACATATGTACCTAGTATATATATTATACCTGGTATTTTGGGAAGATATTTAAGTGTGTACGCTTTTGTCTAGATGCAGAGAGAGAAAGAGAGAAAAATATGAAAGATGATTTTCGTAAGCGATTGGATAATACGCAAATTAACATTTTCTTATTTTCTCAAGATTGAGTCCTATTTTCGCTAAACGGTAGTGGGTATATAGGCACAGATGGGACGAGGAATGGGAGGCTTTTCGTCGAGCTGCACGAGCTGTTCAATCCATAAAAATAGAAATATACGCCAAGGAATTTAAACCGGTCGACAAACTCCGAGAGAATCATTGAACTGAAGTTAAATTGACTTCAATTCGTTCAAAATTGAGACCCGCATCGTTCCCTTCCGACCAAGTTTCAAATACCCCTATACACTGCACATCGCTCGAATGTCATTCAGGGGAAAGTTGCATCGCGAGAGGAACACGACGATTTTTGCCCACGCAGACGCGACGATGTGTATCTATGCTAATAATTTACGGATAAATTGCAAAGAAAAAAAAAAAAAAAAAAAGAAAAAAACATTTTTACCGGGATAAACAGAAAATGGAGGAACCTATACCCTCGGTTTTCATTTGTTTGTTCATTTTTCTTGGTATAAATTCCCTAAATAGTTGAATACGGTGAGTTTATTTTGTTCCCACCTGAATTTCAGGGTGAATTATTTAGCGAATCGATACGATGAATTGAGGAAACAGTTCGAGTTTAAACTTTCGGAAAAAGCTTACTCGGATAAACTCTAAAGTCTGAAGTTTAAAGTTGAAGAGAGAGTTATGATCTCGGGTTCGATCCTGTTCAATGTCGAATATATATATATATAAAATGAGACAAAGGGATAACTTTTTACTGGAGTGCTTAAACGTCTGTTGAATGTAAATTTATGAAATATATTACGTTCCCTCGAACTTGAGAATCGATAATTGATTGTGACGAATCAAGTTGCATTGTTCGATTCTCCCCAACAATTTTTTTATACCCGCTTATTTTACTCTCGAGTCATTTGTTGGGGATTTTTCCACTCGCCACTTTGCGGCGTCTCCCCCTACTTACGAACCCACGGGGGGTTGGGAATGATTGAAACGTCAAACGAAACGAAACGAAACGAAACGAAACGAAAGAAAACGCAAAAAGTATAGCTTTGATTCTACCTATCGGGAAAATACTACCGCCAGCCATAATAACAAATCGAAGCTAAAGCCAAAGCCAAAGCTAAAGCTGAAGCTGAAGTTAGAGCCAAAGTCCTTTCATCTTGTGAATCAAACGTAAGATGAAGATAATGATGATTACAGATTGTCGACTGTCGTGTATTTCCAGTACCTTTATACTTGGCTATATTATTTTCAAATTTCTCCCAACATTTCGACGACAGAAGAATTTCAACGCGGACTTGATCTGCAATTTTTTTTTCCTTTTTTGACAAGTTGCGTAGATTCCACTCAATTTCACCTTCGAAGAATAGTCAACCCACAGGTTTCTGTTCTGTGAAACGGAGTGGGTTGATTCAACGTTTTTTCATGCATCATGTGAAATTCTTAGTTCTCGATGACAAAAAAAAAAAAAAAAAACCACTTCTCAAAATAAATCGGCATCCTTGTATAATCATATAAAGTAATAAAAGAATTGAAATTTCCTAACGACAGAAGAGTGATTGAAATGATTCATTTTTATTGAAGAACATCATTCGACCCAGTCATAATATTTTTTCTCGATTCGATAGCGAGCCTGTATAATTTTGAGAATTGTATATGTGTACCGGTTCCTTTTAACTTCACAACTATTATTTTCAAATAAAGAAAATTCTTTTGTTTCGTAAGGTCAAACTGCGGAGTTCCGGTAGGTATGCCCGCAGACAAATAATTCTGATTCGTCGAAACGGTCTTCTTCACTGTTCTAGACTTTTTCCAAGAGTTCAAGGCATCGTTGCTTCACGGTTCGTCGACGAGATGACTCGTACAAGACAACTACATTCTACATTCAACATTCTGGTCTTTGCGAAACAAACCGGAAGTTTTCGATTAAAGAAGAACAGCTCCACTTTAATTCATCTGGCCAGGGAGTCAGACCCTGTGAATTATTATTACTGTTCGACGATTGTGAGCGAAAAAATTTCATTGGAACCGTTTTTCGAATTTATATACTATGCACAGGATTTTCCAGGGATTCGACTGTCGTATGAATTAGTTGATAAAAATGATAAGAAAAAAGAAGAAATCTTTTATCTAATGAACCGGTAGTCACAACGTTTTCAAGGGACTGCTTTGTTTGCAAGTAAATTCGTATACCGTGAGTTGAAACTTGTTGCCTTAGGCTTGTTTTTCACAGGGTAGTTAATTGAATTCAGATTGTAATCTCGAACTTAATTATACCCACGCTAAATTAGCAGCGAGATATTTTCAAAACAATCCCAAGACCCATCATCCGCGCTTGTAGAAAGTTCATATCTCAAGTTTATAGCGAATTTTTCGACGATTCCTTTTCAGAACGGAGTCAAATGAAAATATCATTCTTGTAAAAAATGGAATTCAATTTTTTCGGGGCTTTCATATAAAATCAAAGATTACAAAAAATAAAAATAAAAAATAAACATATATTCAAAAAAATCTGATTCTCCGCGGGAGTCGGTTATCCTCGAGAGAAAATTTGTGACTGAACAGTTATTCAATACTACACGTCACTTTTATCTATCCAGGTTCCTGGTTTTCCCAAAGTGACGTGACTCTGAGGTCATAATTTCTTCCTCGTATATCAGACTCAGGGCCAAAGCTCTTTGAAAAAAAAATGCAGCAACATGAACTAAGTTCCAGGTTTATGTAACAAAATTTCAACCGTCTATAAAGAAATATCGATGAAATTTATTTTCTGTAAAAGCTTTGCGTCTGATTTATCAAAATTATATATATATATATGCAAAATTCCGCTCATAAAGAAATAATAATAATAATAATAATAATAATAATAATAATAACTGTTGCTCAAAGGAGCGTATAGGAAACGTGTTTTCTATTACGTTATTAACTCTGCGGATATATATCGATAGTAAATCCGATCTTATCGTGGCTTGATTTACAGTCGAAGTTAGAGAAAAAGAAGACAGCAAGTGTTGAAATATAGTAAACAACTATTAGATATTGAAAACTGGTGCTTACCCATCCGCGAGAAATTGATTGAATTCCGTTTTTTTATAGAAAGAAAAAGAAAATTTTACACCTGAACTGCACGTGATATTTATTCACATTTCTATACGAACTCGATGAACAATGATCACTATTACTTTTAATACCACTTGTAAAATGTATACACAGATTCTCTGCAAGAGTGCACAACGATAAACTTGATCTAATATTAAATTCAGGTGGGAAGGTATATAGAACTTAGCGAAGAGTTTATGACAAATTGAGGAGACCTAAGTGTACATAAATTAATGATTTAATAATTTAGGCTAAGGTTCACCCGGAGACGCAAGGCACCTGTACCGAAGCGTAACTCATCACGTCTTGTATTTAGAGTTTCGAGTAAAACCGCGGGTAAGTAGAGAGAGAGCAAGCCGCCACTGGCAGTCGCTAACTAAACCCAAACTAAAGTATAGCCAACAGCAGCCTAACAGCTACGGAGCATGATACATACACGAAAGGCTCTCTTCTCTTCTCTTCTCTTCTCTTTTCGGTCGTCAGAAGCCTGCAACCGGAACTTTAGCATATACTAAACTCTCGGTAGCTATCGTATATACGATGTAAAAAGCACGTCTCTCTGTGTCACGTGTGTATGTATGTACAGTCAGGCAATAAAGTTCTTGTAGGGTCGAAATTTAGGCTTAGGTGTTCCAGTGTCTACGCTGTTGAGCAGGCCCATCGATGCATTATTTATTATATACAGGGTGTCCCAGAACTAAATGTCAAAAATGAAAGGTGGCCTAGAGGAGGTCGAACTGAGTAAATTTTCCCGAAGAACATGGGGTCTGCGAAGTCGCGTTCGCGAGATATCACAGGTTAAAAAAAAAAGTATCGCTTTGCGCCGCCGCGACGCGACGCGGCGCAAAGCGATACTTTTTTTTTTTAACTTGTGATATCTCGCGAACGCGACTTCGCAGACCCCATGTTCTTCGGGAAAATTTACTCAGTTCGACCTCCTCTAGGCCACCTTTCATTTTTGACATTTAGTTCTGGGACACCCTGTATATTTAAGAAGTATTTCTTACTTTACTTTGAGTAGGTAGCCTGCCAGACCCGCCTTCTCAGAGAACGGGGTATGCGGAGCGAGGGGGCTGCTCAACAGCGTAGACACTGAAATGTTTGAGCCTGAATTTCGACCCTCCAAGAACTTTATTGCCCGACTGTACATACATACATAGACGAGCTGCCGTTTGGTCTTTCGTAGTTCGCTGCTGTCTGATAGTGATTCACCCTAGTAAAATATACATGCATGCGCTGCACTGGTCGCGGCTACAGTACACGCGCTGTTTGAAAAAGAAAACAGAAAAAACCAAAAAAAAAAAATACAAAAAAGAAATTTTCAGAACCAAAAAAAAAAAAAAAAAAGAAAACCATTTATTCAAACACACAGATAGATGCATGTCTGAAAAGCTGGGGGTTGGATGTTTAGAAAAAATTAATTGCCGGCTGCTGCACTTATAAAATAAACATCATTGTAATTGTTACTTTAAGACATTTTTTCGCGGTCATATTACACGACGATTTTTTTCTTCTCTCTCTTCTTTCTAGTGAATGGATAACCTTCAATTTTTCCATTTTTTTTTTTTATATTCTGATATTAGGATGGTTCAGATAAAATACAGAAAAACTGTAGTTTGAAAATGTTGGAATTAAAGACGATGTGAGAAGGGATCAATCGTAACTATAGCCGACGTACTTGAGAGATGGAATTTAAAGTTTCTTTTTTTTTCCCACTTCTTTCTGGACTAGATTAAATATACGTATGTTACCGGAAGGCTAGAGATTAACGAAGTAGAAATACATCCTTTCGCAGCTGATTTGAAGAGATGAAAAAAAAAATTTTAAGATAAATTTCTATTCACAAAAATATACAAAATTCGTGAAGGGCTAAAGCGAAATTTATTGATATAGATTATCGAAAATAAATATCGTCATTTTTATTACTGACGAATATACGACCGAAGCGTGTAAGTAGATAATTTCAGAGATGAAAAAATTTTTTCGAATGTGCAGTGACGATTTTTAAGGGGCTTTAATTTAAATCCGATTATTATGACAAAACACTCGCGGTTTGGGAATCGGATTGTTACGGAGAGTGATTAACGGCGGCGATAATTCTTTTTATTTTTTCAAACCGTGCGGTAAATTGACATCAAGATTTACCGAGTTCATAGAATTTCTGGCGCAATGACAGAAACAGAAACCAGAAATGTTCACTTTTCCCTCGTAAACATCGAGGCTAAAAATAATCGAATTGTAAAACTATGAGGCAGCAGCCCCTGCAGCCAACTTCACAGATTTCCTGATTTCACTCAAACCCAAATAGAGAATTTTTGAAAAATTTGAAAAAAAAAAAAAATAAAAATTCGTATCATTTTCTGTATCGAGTTTGAACGCTCTAAAATTTCATCTCAAATTCTAAGCAAGCTTCGAGTTTGAATATCTGTAAAACGATAATGTCATTTTTTTTACTGGTCCAAGCGAAGAAAATTTTTTTTTTTCTCCATCATTTCGGAAGGTCGCAAGAGTTGCCTCTAAGTCTGCAACGTATTACAATTAAACTTTTATTCCATAAGACAATTACGTTATTAAAAAATAATTTCATTTACCTAATCGCGGTACTTAATAACGCGCTCGAAAATAATGACCAACAGGGTTGGAGTGGACCCACGCCTGTCAGGAATAAAATATAAATAAACTTGAACATAAAATAATAACCCTTAGAAAATATTACTCTATATGTATAGGTATACGTTGATAAGGCAACACTTTAATACAGTTTCGGACGAACGTCGTAGGCTTTAAATAAAACCTGATTAACATCTGAAAGGGGCCGCTTGTTAATTCGTAATTGGGTACTCGTTTCCGGGTAAAAGAGTATAAGTACTTAGGTCCTGGTAACCCTGAATGCTCAACTAAAAGGGACAAATTAATCATAATTATTGTTGCTTAATGAAAAGACGCAATTTTCATCGTAAGCAGTTAAATTTATTCCACCTTGAAACTTGAAGATCCTAAATCGCGAATTTTATGCTACACAGAAAACATCGATTTCTTCATATATATAGATTTGAAAAACTGTTAATTACTCAAAAAACTTTCTAACAGTCTTCGACTACTCGTGCATCTACCTCGCGTGAAAATATTGCTTTACCTGATTCGTTTAATTGTAAAGTTTGTAATTATTGTACTTGGATATAATTAGAATAATTAATTCGCGCAAGTATTACGAGCTTTCATCCAAAGGTTACAATCTTCTCATGGCTCAACTTTACCGTAATAATAACAATAACAATAATAATCATCATTTATAAGGTGTATATAAATTAATATCCGCGTGTATGATAGTTACGGATTCTCAAGCAGACCGGTTACATTCATTAACTAATTATGCACTATATTTATATTTATGCTAGTGTTGCGCATAGATTTTTATACGCGTATTATGTAAAGATGGAGGTATCACGGTGCGTCCTATACGACGAGAAAACAACTCTTTCTCTATAACCCGTAAGATTGATTAGATATTTTGTTTTATTGAACCGACTATCGCAATTATCCGATGAAGTGGCGGGTCTGTTCGATCGAGCAGTTAATAGAAATGATTAGTACTAAGAACGACAGTCGCACCGCAGGCTTCAAGAGGTCATAATCAACAGAATGTGATTTTTTTTTTTTTTTGTTTTCATGGTTAATAAAACCAGATTAACGTCGATGAATCGTTTCGATGATGAATAATTATTTCTCAATCGGAATGAATTATTGATCCTCTTATCATCAAGTTAAATCGAAAATAATGAGGCGAATTTGAAATCGGAAAATTGGCTTGATTTTTCAATCAGTTTTGTGATAATAAAATAAAAAAAAAAAAAAAAAAAAAAAAAAAAACGGAATGAAAAATCTTGACAACGGAAGATCGAGGGAGGGATGGGGAGGGCAAGATATTCGGGAATGTGTCAATCCTGTCTGCCCAGGGAATTTCTGTGATCCCCTTCCGTGGTCATGGTACTAAATACTACCCGTCGAGGGAAAAATTAATCGCGAAGGAAAAAATGCAATTATCGACATTTCGCGAAAGTGCTGCTTGAACTAATGGGAGCTCGAAGAACTCGGGAACTCAGAAGCTCCGAGAACCAGCTCTAGGAAGACAAGGGGTTCCGGCCAGATGCTCCTCGGAGGGTGTACACCCCTGTTCCCCTCACCATCTCGTACCCACTGAACTCCTCATCTCCTCATCTCGTCCGCAGCATCTCTCGTTCTCTCTTTCTCAAGATACAAGGGTTTGACATTAGCACAGAGTGGAACTCCGGAGTGAGGGGAGAGACAAGAAAATACGAAACAAAGGAACAACGCAATAAAGCACAACTAAGGTCGAGTCCTAATCAATAACATTTATTTCCAGAACTCTGTCTGTCCGTCTGTCTATTAAGCTACCGCGACCGGAAGCGATAAATTTCAATTTTCAACTAAACGCGGTTAATCGATTAAACCAAGAATACCCATAATTTATAAAAGAAAAATTAGTTTTTTTCTTCAATCAATATTTTTTCATTCATGAGATATGAAATCGCTATTCGTACAAAACACATATGTACGAAAATACCGGTAGGTACGTGTGAGACAAGTTTACATAACGTTCGTTTCCGCAAGTGTCACGTAACGATATAGAAAAAAAGAAAAGAAAAGAGAAAAAAAAAAAAAAAAAAAAAACATAAACCAAAAAGGAAAGAAAATGATAAAATTGAAGCAAAGGATTAGTTTGGTACGATTGGCAATTAAGACTAGCGATCCGAGAGCTTTCGACTATATAGCTGCTGTGACGGTAGGTATACGGTTACCAATTTCGTCCGTTTGGTAAAAAGAAAAAAAAAAAAAAAGAGAGAAAAGAAAAAACGTTCATTTTCCTCCCCGCTCTCCGCTACCCTTTTATGGTTAACAATCGTGTTTTCGAAAGTTACCAGAATTACTTTGGTTACCCGTTGGCAGCCGTAAACTTTGAATGGTGAAATAGAACTGACTAAAACTGCCAAAGGGTCCGCGACACCGTTAGTCGATTTGAAATGACAGTTAAGGTCCAAATTATAGCACGTTCGAAATTATCTATAGGGGTGGTTTCGCCCCCCTGTGTCTTTACCTCCTCGTCTCTGTCCTCTTTAATCTCTTTTAAAGAAATAAAATTGACGATCTCGATGTATGCGAGCGTTTATACACATTTTCTTCTATGTTACTTATTCGTATGGTAGAGCTTCGTGAAATGATTCCTAATAATTAACCGACACAAGAGTGGGTATAGTATAGCGTGATCAACTTATCGTTAGTTGGATAATAAAGCAAAAGACAAATATATCTATAAAATACGTATACGTAAGCTGCTGTGTAAGTACTCGCACTTGCCAGTTATTTAACAATCACGTGTATAATTGCATGATGCAATCTGAATGTCGGTTTGGAATTTTGATTGGCACGGGTCAGCAAATATCAATCAACTTTGCAAACAGTCTACGCAGTCCACACTGTCTCATTTTGATTTCGTATTAAAACGTTAAACCTGTACTTAAGAAGGTTATCTCTTCCTGTTTTAGTCTGGTATTGGGATTTGAATATAGGTGTCGAACTGTCTAATGACCTGCAATCTTCTGTATCGGCTAATTTCCACATGCATTCCCTTGTTAAGTTGTAAAGCTATAAAACAAGACTCACTCCGTGTGTTGCAAGCACTTAAAAAACGTTCTCAGTGAGTCTCGAGTCTCGCTTTTATAGTTATACTCGAAAATTCAGACGCTCGTCAACCTCAGCCGTTTCAATCGCGGTGAAATACGGAATGAAAAGTATTTAAAAAAGAAAAGAAGAAAAAAAAAAACAAAAGAAAGAACGAAGGAAGGGGGGACAAAATAAGAAAATATAAAGTACCCGGTTCGAAGTACTAAGTACAAAGTGAAATATGAAAGCTTTTGCTCTTCTACTCACGGTAGCGTTCGCTTCTTATTTAGTGGATGTAGAAAGTGTAAGTAGACACGTTAAAACATATTTGAATCTCGAGTAACTTGATAACAAAGAAACTTTGTGGAAAAATATTCAACCAGAATGCAGTCAAGTCGTTATAGAGCCAAAAAATTAAAAATAGAAATTGAACAAAAAAAAAAAAAAAAAAAAAAATAGAAATGGATTTGGTAATATTTTTCCGATGACAAAAAGCGGGTTAAAAAATTCGTGAAAATATTCAAACTAGGAATAAACTCCGACTGTTATAATGAGTCTGGTCGTGAACACTAAGAAGTAATTCGGAAAGCCACCAACAACTACGGTTTAAATTGCAGCGCGTGACTCAATTAGAGTGGCAAAACACGAGGATTGCTTCGCTAGGCTTGTTTAAATTTTCATTTCGAGCCCATGTAGCGATGACGACGGCGATAATGAGTCCCGAAAGAAACAAAATAATAATCATAATAACGAACGTGAAATATACCGTGACGATAATAAATTATGACGATCTTTTATACCTCAATTACTAATCAATCGATTTTCTTTCTATTCTCAAGAGGATGACAATGGAACAGATCACTACTGCTATGAAATCTCTGAAGAAATCCTGCTTGGTAAAGTCTGGTGTATCGGAAGGTACTTTCATAATTGTACTTGTCATTGTCATTAATATCATCATCATCATCATCATCATTATTATCGTTGAAAGATGACTTTTTATATTAATTTTAATTTTTTTTTTTTTTTTTGATTTTTTTTCTTCAGATTTTCGTGAATGAGATTGGGGAAAAATTTTGAATTTTTTTCAGAAAATTTGTCAGATTTTTGACGATCGGTAAATATTCAAATTAAATACTGCAGGAATAAAATAGGGGGTGTGTCAAACAATTTAAGGTGGAAAAAAAATACCGTTCTGCCAATCGTTATGATGCTATATATATATATATATATATATATATATATATATATATATATATATATATATATATATATATATATATATATATATATATATATATATATCTGTATATCTGCTAGATATTTATAACTGCCGATTTTTATTTTATAGAGATATTAGCCGCGACAGCTAACGGCGAGTATGCTGAGGACAAACCCTTAATGTGTTTCTATTACTGTATCATGAAGATGATGCAGGTGGTAAGTCTTTTTTTGGTTCGATTGATACAATTTTCTAATCACGTCAGATCCTTACCTCAGATTCTATGAACGATGTGAAATAAACGCGCCTGGATATATGTAGAAGAGTAGAGGAAATTAATGAAATTCACTTGACCGCATATACATGTATATATCAGTTAATTAATCAAAGAATCAATGAAATTATCGGAGGCAGCAGTGTAAGTTATATTTTAATTTTTTTTTTTTTTTTTCTTTTCTCATATTTTTAATAGATAGGAAAAGATGGGAAAATCAACAATGCAGCCATCATGCGCCAAGCAGATACCATGTTACCGGAAAATATGGTTGATAAATTTAAAGCTGCAGCTACAACTTGCACTGAAAAAGGTAATTGCTCAATGACGCTATTAATAGATCAATTAATCATTCTATAATAATACTCATTTAAAAAAAAAAAAAAAAAAACTATATATATATATATATATATATATATTTTCTTTCGTTTAACCCTCTTCTTTCTTCTTCTTTATTTAATACAGTACCACCTGTCGAAGACCAATGCGAGTTGGCTTGGCGTTACGTTAAGTGTAACTGGGAGACAGATAGAGAGGTGAATATGTATAGAATTCGTAATAATTTTTTTCGGACTTACGAACAATTATGAAGATTTTATCATTTATTTCTCAACTTGATTGCGATTGTTTTAACGTTTTTATTAAATTTTAATTTATTTTTGTTTTCAGGTATACATGTTCCCGTCGTGATGTGACGCACGTCGCGTGTAGGTACTCGTTAAACTTATTTAGACATGATTCGCGACAAAACTGAGGTGTAAACTTTGTCCTAAATTTATAAAATAAAATTTCTGTGTAACATTGGAAAACTGTCGGGAAATTTTTATCGCCTGAAAATTCTGTTTTTATATATATATATATATATGTATATATATATATATATATATATATATATTGTTCAATAATCAGAGTAGTTAAATAATTAGATATTTTATCCTCGACAAAACCAATTACGATCGATGTGAAAATTTTGAGATTGTTGAGATAGGTCAGAAATTTATATAACGTTAACCTCGTGTAAAATCCGATAAAACTCAATGCGATACTTGAAATTAGTAGGTCGATTGTTACCCATTGTTTCTGCACGTGGATATGGAATATACGGTCCCTATCTATTCTACAGTCAAGTACCATGTTACATAA
The DNA here is from genome assembly GCA_949628255.1 of Macrophya alboannulata. Lineage (NCBI taxonomy): Eukaryota > Metazoa > Arthropoda > Insecta > Hymenoptera > Tenthredinidae > Macrophya > Macrophya alboannulata. The sequence goes on along the minus strand of OX451209.1, from coordinate 19,978,088 downwards.
TTATTCTCAAGAATATAGAGCTATTAAAAGGGAGAGCTTTGTTAAAGATAGAGGCATTTGTAACTGAGATTCCGCGCGATCGGAAACCTATTGTCAAAATCGTAATTAATTGCGTACAGTTTTTGTCGTTTCAATAATTATCTGGAAGAAAAAAAGTTATATATAATAATACAAGGATCCGCATTCCCTCGACCACTTCGAAGAATGAATTTTTCCAACAAGGTCACTCGTGGCTAGAAAAAAATAAAAGAAAAAAAAAGAACCACAGAAAAGTGAAAATTAATGATAAGTAAAATTGTTGAGAATTCACGAATAATTATTTCCACCATGCGATTGAAGCTCTTTCAACGTTCAGAAATGGTAAAAGATTGCACACTTGTAAAAGTGGCTATGAAACAGGTCGACATCCTTTTACAGCCGGAAGTTAGAAGTAGAAAATTAAGGCAGTTGTCGTCGAGTGCGTGGAATGGGGGAAGATGTCGCGTGAGAACTTTGGAACAAAGTTGGCAAGAATAGAAATGACTCTAAAGTCTTGAATATAGGATATTCAAAGCCAAGGACAATCGAATCAAATTTTGTCTGACAGAGTTCAGACCGAGGGGTGGTAGATAACTCGTCGAATTGACGCACCAATATATCCGTGAATTGATACAAATCAATCGAAATTATCACGAATTAACACGAATTGAATGAATCATTTTGAATTAATATGAATTAATTCGAATTGAGAAAAATTAAAAAAAAAAAAAAAAAAAAAAAAGGAATAAATAAATAAAATTAACTTAGATTGAATCAACTTAGATTAGGCGAACATTAACGAAAATTACTCCGAATTAATCGGAATTCACCTGGATTCGTTTCCTATTCATTCCAGTTTGTAGAGCAAAAATCTTTATACGAATATATGAATTTGCTATTTATCATAATTTCGTTCTAAGTAGGCGAGTATGCTATTACGCGAGATTATGATGACTCGAAATACTGAATCGACTATATTTCTGTGTAATTCAGTTTGTCTGTAACGGAAAATTCTATCGGCACATCGAAAATTGTGACATTCGTTACTTACGCTTATTTAGGCGCATCTCCTTCTGTATGTAGCGATGAAAACAGCCTGCAAACGTCTGCGAATGATCTCAAGTGTCGGAACTGTCGTTTAATCGCGAAACAATTACGAAATGATTAAATAAAAAAGCACTTTTTATTATTAAAGTTTATAACAACGTAACTACGCGAGTAAACAACCGTAACTGAGGACGCCATCTTGATTTCAATCCGGCGGTACGCCACCTACCGTCGTTGTCCCGAGCTCACCCCGGTGGGTAAGGAGGTTCGTTTACCATCATAGAACCACTACCCCGAAGATATTGTCGGAATCTATGCAAATATAAATATTTATAAATTAGCAACTAGCAAGATCTAGAGATCCAGAAGAAGAATTTAAAGAAGAATCTCGACAAGAATCGATGAAGACCAAACAAAAATATGAGAAAAATATTGAAAATCGAACGTAGATATACCACGGTTAGTATAAAATTACTCGTTCGATTTGAATCTTGTCATAATTATTGTCGATATGACTGTAAAGGTCGAAAGAAGGTAGGCTAGGTGTACAGGTCCAATTTTACTCTCGATTTTACATCGCGAATTAACTTTTACTATAACGTGAATTATTAGGAATTTATTTACAATGTATTGAATTAATTCAAATTAAACCAAATTATTTATCATTTAAATTATAATGAATTAATTCGAATTACAAGAATCAAATTGGATTGTATAGAATAATGTGAATTAATTCAAACTAAAAAAATTGATGCGTCGATTCAGGTTTGAGTTATTTGCCCCTCGGTTCTGACATTGAATAAAATGAAAAAATAAAAGAAACGAAATCCAACCACCGTACATTATTAATTCGTCCTTTGATTCGAGCACCAAAACCGTTTGTCGTAACAACTTTTTAACAATAACGCTGAGTATTTATTCATACGCGAGCAATTGCGCGGTAGGAAAAAAAAAATTAATTTACCTACCGCGATCAAACAAGCCTGCAATTCTATCCAACGATCAAATCGTCAGCCATATAAAGATTACACAACGATCAACCGCTCGGTATTGTCACGCAAGTCACAAGGATTTATATATAATCATTAATAATTGCAATCCTCCTTATATGCTATGAATAATTCGAACAACTAATTTCACTCACAGACCTTTTTTTTTTGTTACGTTTTTTTTTTTTTATTTTGATTGCTTAAATTTTTCGTTGATATCGAAAATCGTTGGATAATAAAGAGGGTGGAATATATCAGACAGGGCAATAAACCAGAAAATCGATAAGTGAAAATTGGCATGTTGTTTTTGTATAGTCCATATGAGAGAAAACAACGCTGGAAAAATTTGTTGTATTTTAGAATATTCGTTCTAATATTTATTAATCTATTTACTTATTGGATATACCTATGTAATGTATACATCAGAAAGATACAGTTCAACGATAAAACAAGATTTACGCGAATTATTTTCGAATTAATTTACGTAACTAATTATACCTACGGTTTCCTGTCATGAAACCCCCACCAATTCAGTGCATCGTACAGTCCAATTGTACATGATTATATATAGGAACGGATAAAAATCGTATAAATGCAGTAGCGACACGAAACCATTGATCAGTTGTTAGATACAGTTTGAATCGTAAGAATAACGAGTGAAAAAATTGTGATACTTTTCCAGCTATGAAGGCTTTTGCGTTTGTATTCGTTGCTATATCCCTCATGGTCGTTGAGGTAAGCCAGTTTTTGCATTTAAATTTCGTCAGGAGACGAATAATCAAAATTAGATAAATAATCAAATGAACAAATAATCCCTTCAAAATATATCTTGAGAATAGAAAGTTTCTTCTTGTTTTTTTTTTTTTTTTTTTTGTTTTATTTAGATAACTTCTTCAGATTCTGAAGAAGTCAAAGAATTGTTTGAGAAATGGGTCAACGATTGTGCCACAGAATTGGAAGTACCACAAGGTGAGAGAAAATGGACGAGGTTTATTTTGTAAAAAATAATTTTTACACGAGCAGAAACAAATTGGAGTCATACAAATGGGCTAAGAATTTTGAAAAATGTCAAGCTTTTATAGGTATTATAAAATTGAGAAAATTATTGCAGACAGTTTTTCACGATAATCACTGCTGCATATACAGATTGGTTTCCACTACTTTTTCACCATTTATGAAATCAATTCTACCGATTTGTATTTCGCCTAATATCGATTTCAGAGAAACTAGTTGAGTATCAAAACATGTCTGAAATCCCCAACGAAAGAGTGGTATCTTGTTTATCGGCTTGTATATACGAAAAAGCAGGACTTGTAAGTATATCAAGAATCAATTTTATGCGAGAATAAGACCCTCCAGCAGGATGACTTTTAAATTTTTCACAATAAACATTCTGTGGTATATTACAAATTATGACTGTTATAAAGATGAAGGATGGGAAACTTATCGACAATGTAATGAGCGCTGCCTACGATTATATCGAGGATAAAGAAGAGATGGAAGAGTTGACAAAAATCGGTGAAGCATGCCAAAAAAAAGGTATGTATGTAAAATTATTTACAACAAAGCAGTAGAGAATAGCCACACTCGATTAAAAGTTTTCTTAATTATTTTCGCTTTTTTGTTATAAATTTTCTCCTCATTTTTTAAACTTCTAGTTTTCGCCAGTGGCAAGACCGATAAATGCGACAATGCTGCCGTCTTCACAAACTGCGTCTACCACGAGATGCGCACTGATCCGTGCGTAAACTGCCCGGCAGTGGAAAATTAAGCATCAGAAGATCAGTATTATTTACCCAATAACTATAATTGTGACTAATATGAAAAACAAAAAAGAAAGAAAAACGAACATACCCCTACCTACCACAAAAATAAATAAATAATAATGATGACACAGATTTTCACAATTTTTTAAATACTCGTGGGCGTGTGTACCTGTAACCTATATAACCTACAGATTGGCAGAGTACAAGAAATTTTTTTAATTTCTCTAAATTTAAGAAGAAATTTATTAACACGAATGTAAATTAAATTTCGTTATTTTAAATTAACTTCGTTAGTACGACGAAGTAATTACTGCAAAGTGCTACACTGCACTCTCGACTCGCTGTACAGTTGGGAAACAAAATAGTTACATCGTTGTGTATGTACATGCCACCTACTGAAGTTTAATATTTTATATTTTATAAGCTTTGAGGTGGAGAGTTCAAAGAAAAAAAAATATGTAAAAAGCCTTGTGAACCTTGAGTCATATTATATATCACGAAAAATTCTGTATTTTCATCGATTTTTTTTTTTTTGGTTGTACTTGCTGCTACCGACATGGCATATCAAATACGAGCTGGTAGTTGGCTACACTATAGAGTATAACTCAATCAAATTATTGTAACAAAGTTACCCGTCACTTCGAGTAAAGTGAGAATGAGAATGCGAGCGAGAGTGAGAGTGAGAGTCAGAGTCCCCGGGAAATAGGCGGTTCGAATGACTAACGTAATTGTTACTTCATTTCGCGAAAAGTGACGAAGGTCTCGCCTATGAAAATATCGGAAATCGATACCTAACCCTTGCAGTACCGTAGAGACAAAAATCCAAGATTTGGTACATCCAAATTTAATAATGCATATATGTCGACAGCTAACAAACGCACGAGGACGCATTGATCGCTTCCAAAATATTCAATAAAATCAATTTATTCGACGGTTGGAATATAAATTAAAAAACAAGCAAAGAGCATGAAACTTCAGAGACCAGACTCCGGTCAAAGAAAATAATAAAAAAAAAAAAAAAAAAAAAAAAAAAAAACTGGCTTCACTTCTCTCTCACCTGGTTCGCAGTTTCCATCAATGCACAATTACAAAAGATCAGGTGAAAGGGTATACAGCGGGAAGTAAAGAGCGATCGACACTCGGAGTGCTAATTAGAATTAATTAAGCAGTTAACGTCTATAGTCCACGTCTCGTCTGGTGTAAAATATAAAGCGTAAACCTGGAGAAGTTGAAGAAAAGAAGGAAGGAGGAACGGAAAAAAGAAGAAATTCGCGAGAGAAAGAGGATCAAGGCAGAGAAAATTGCGCGAGACTGAATTTCGCGAAAGAAACTTTTATACCGGCGTTATTTCATTACAATATAGGTATAATATATAAGTCGAGCTATATAGACTCACAGAGAGTATAAGTTATAGAGTTATTTTAAATAATTCCAAGATTTTCATCTCGAATTATAATTTGTATTTAAATTACGGGTCAAACTTTAACAGCGTAATTATTATAAAAATCCTCCCTGGGACTATTTTATGTCTAGGTAGATAATTGCAGTATATATATACACGGCGTATAAATATAGCTACTTGCCAGTTCGTGTGAGGTAACTAAAAATACATAAGAAATAAAAATAAAAAAATTGGGAAAATATGAAAGCATCATAAAACGATAAAATGTTGTAATAAAAATAAGTGGCTGGGCCATTCGCGAAGTGTATAAAGACCCTAAGCTGCGTTTAGCCGTTAGATTGGTGGCGCCGAGCGAATCCTTGGATATGTGGTGTATAGTAGTAGAATAGGTAGCCGCGTGTGGCTGATATGGTCCATCCGGCGTAGCTCTTCAGTTCGCGGTGTCGCTACGACTTTCCCCCTTACCACACATTTTTACACATAGATACTTCGAAATGATTGTTAACTATTTATTAGTCATTGGCGATGACGCGGTAGACAAATGAGATCGTCCGAAGTTCGTGAACTGATTTAATTTCCAACTATTATCGCACGATTTTAATGAAACGAAGTATCATATATACCTACACGTTACGGTTAAGAATACCCTGAAGAAAAAAGTATAGGAAAAAATAATAAGGTTATTTAGAATTCTTGATGAAAAAAAAAAAAAAAAAAAAAAAACTGAATCGAACTCATGTTTAATCGAAAAAATCCGCTACGGCGAAGTATCTTTCGATTTATTCGAATGAATCGCGTTTTAAATTATTAATAAAATGAAGGTGGATAGACCCTACCGAGATTTTATTGGATTGAATTGAATTGAATTGAATTCAATTCAAAATTCAATTCAATTCAATTTTATTGAATGAAGAAAACGTTTATATTTTCTCACCATATACATATATTTTCACTCGAATCGGGAAAAATCATTCTTTATACCATATTATATAAATAACGAGCTTTTTATAAAGTCGAAAAACGTACGTTACGGTAAATATCAATCGTCAATAATTATTAACTAAAAAAAAAAAAAAAAACAGAAAAAAAACTGTTAGCAATAAAAAGAAAGATTTCATCGCAACGTTATCTCGAGAGACGCTGACTTCTTGCCAAAATAAAAAGTTTCTTAAATATAAAACTGAAAACGTATTAAAGTAAGCAAAGTTCTTTTTTTCCCGAAAGATATTATATCCTCGGCGTTTGAATTCAATCTTCTCGTTGAATCATATCTTTTCGCATCTTCTTTTATCCGTAATAAAATGCTACGATATTTAATGTAATTTCGAAAATTTAAATAAATCCCCAAAAACCAATCATACGCTTTAAAACAATTTTCCTTAAATTCACTAAAATACTATGTATATTCTATCCCCCGAGTTACGACGGATACACCATATACGATGGAGGTCCATGCCCTGTCTGTGTCTCTGAATCGATTTTAGGCGCATAGAGTATGGTGGCCACGAGGCTATAGGTATATATTGTATTCCTGCTCTCCCGTACCTACTCTGCAGGCTCTTTCAAGCCATAGATATATTCAATAATTCAAAACAATGAATCATAATCGACTATCAGCGGAAAATATATTTCTACAGGTTTTAACCCTGCACAGAGTTATTTTTTCAATTTTAGGTGAAAATTTCCATTATACGTGCACAATTATATTTCTCATACCGAAGCAGTCATCTAACCCGCATAAAACCGCGTAACTATTTAATTGCAAAATTAATATCATTCTTCTTCTTATTATTATTATTATTATTGCAGTTATTGTTATACCCGTGATACTTTCCACGGGGTTATAATATGGGTATGTGTAGGTATGTATGTATAAGGAAGTAGTTTTCGAGGTTGAAGATAATTATTGCGGGCTGTTTCCTCCCTCTCGAACTTCAGGTTGGTTTATTAGCTGTCGTTTGGTAGTAAAGGTAAACTAAAACTTAAACTAAAACTGTGAAACTGTAACGGCGGTGGTTAAGTGCAGAATTGTTACCACGCCCGTTTCGCCAAAGTATTAGGTAGTTATAGTATGCATGAAGTATGTAGTAGTAATATGTTGTATGCACGTACGTGCTTACAAATACGTATTGTATGTATGTACAAGTTAAAGGGGCAAAAGCAGGCGTAATACTACCGTGCGGAGTTGGTTAAGTAGCCAAGTGGCCGTACCACGCGAGCGGGTTATCTTTAAAAGCGAATCCTTCCCTAATCGTAAATCCCCAATTCCCCAAAGTACTTTGAAATCAACTGTTAGGGAAACGAACAATTATTCTACATACTCAGCAATTAAACGACATTAATGTTTTCAATCTGCCGGATAAGGGACTTGTTCTCTCTTTTTTTTTTTTCGTGATATTGACTTCGTACAATGAATTTTTTTTATCAGATATGATGAAAAAAAAAAAAAAAATCTTGAAAAAATAAAAGGCAATTTTTAAAATTTGAATTTTAGGTAAAAGAAACGAGCAGCAACGCGAGTTTCGGTTTAAATATATAACAACGAAGCACAAAGCGATCCACGTCTGTCGTTCCTATGGTATACCTGAGGCACGTGTTCCGACCGGTCTCATGATTTATGGATACCATGTGGAATTTGAACAATGTTAATTTCACGTGGCATACCAGACTCTCTCGGACCACGAGGCGCGCGGTATGAAACTATGCCCGAACGTTCGGTGACCATGGTATATAACCGAGCCACAAAACTTATGCGAAAAGTTTTTCAATGAATGAAGAAAAGTTTATAATACGAGAACGGATTAATAAATCCTCGTTTAAGATCGTGTCATTTCTTCTATTATTATAATTTTTTGATTTCTTTTTCGTCTCTCATCTTTATTTTGTCGATCGAATTATCACGGGGACGGAAAGGAAGACCTGTGTGATACGTTTATCCGTATACATACATAAATTATGAAACTATAAATAACCGTGTAAGGAACTGATTATTATCACATCGTCCGCGTTACTTTTTCCGTTTATAGTATTATCAGTCGTATAAGTGTTAATCGAATGTAGAAATTGAGAGTATAACAAATTCTATATACACATGTATTACATATTTATACGGACAGAAGTTTATATCTGTGAGAAACGCTCGGGTTTTTCATGCAGCTTCCCACATAGCGCATCGTAGATATACCTATATACATATATATATACCTATGCATAGCGGATAACCTACCTTCAACTTTACTTATGAATAAACAAATGGTTTTATCACGTTTGCATTATTAACTCGCACTTTGCCTGCGCCATCGGGTGACTTTACTCATCCTATACAGCAAAAGTCCCTCAGCTATATGTATAAAGCAATTAAGTATTGAAGTAGAAAATTTTCACTATAACGACGAAGAAAAGAAGTAGAAAAAAAAGCAAATTTATTAGTATAGTAAAAATTTGTAATGTCTTTTTTTTTTCTATTATTTTTCTTTTATCACAACGAAACTTTTGTTCCTGTGAGCTTCCCTAGTTTCGTAAATGCACATGTGTACGCGGGAGTATAGACCGAGCTTATCTCGTGGTTGACAGGCTATAAGGTTCGTGATAAAGGTAGGTATATACGCGTAGATATATGTATGTATGTACCCGTTTGCAGGACGGCTAACAGCAGCGGTGATAAAACCGAATTTATCTTATCCAGGTGTATTTTCGTATTTATTTACCTGATAGTCTCTCTCGCGCGAGTTCAGGGCTCTGACTTGCCAACTTGAAGACACTTGTTTATTTTACTTGGAAATTTAAAAGAGAAGGAACGAGAGAGCGAGAGAGAGAAAGAGAGAAAAAAAGAGAATTGGAAAAGGAAACAATTACGTGAAGTTCAGATAATGCTTACGTCGTCAAGCGAGGGAAATAACGTTGATTGATTTAACGCGTCAAGATAGTTATTATGAGATCTTTAAACCCCTTACAGTCTTTGAGTAATAAAAATTCTGAAGAGGAAAAAAAAAAAAAAAAATAAAAAAACTGTATTCAGGGGATAAAGTTACCCCGGTATTAAATAACGTTGTGTAGACGATAAGATATGTCTCTAAGATACGTACGCTAAATACTATAGGTAGGTATGATGACGTTTATTAGAAGATACTGATACGAGCTGAATCGTCTTGAGTCATAAAACTGAATGTGATAAAAATTCTTCTAGTAGAAGAATCTATTATATACATACGTGTACCGATACACAGTTGCATCAGATTAATTGAGCAAATGAAACTGCAGATGAATATGACCTTTTTATATGAACAAATCTAGTGGCATAATTTTTTTTGTTTTCGTCTTATACCCTGTGTTAACTAGTGCTTCAAGACGTTGGCAAGAACGTGAAAAAAAAAAAAACAAAAGACTAATGTTTGAATTAAGTCAGAACCTATTTATGGACGATTGAGAGAGCGTAGAAATGCGGAAGGTGAATAATAAGTGGATAAATTCCATCGTGCATCATTCAATTTGATAATTGAACACAAAGAGTAATTAAAATCACTAAAAAATAATTACAGTTACTATTGAGAATATAATTATAGAAATACAAGAATTTAAGTAAAGGTCGTCTCTGTTTTTGCCTTTGTCTTTGCTACTTGAGTTTAAAAACACGAATAGAATCAGGACAATAAAAAGAATAAAATTATTCTCATCCTACACAAGTGATTAATTAATTTTTTTTTTTCCCTTTATGTTCATGAGAAATCGGCCCCTGGCGAGAGACTTTCTGTAATACGTAGTTTTTTTTTTCTTCTTTCACGACACAGTGAAGTTTCCGGACTCTCGATACTACGATTATGTTTTACAAATGAGAAAATCTTACGAGAAATTTATACTACGAGAATTTTATAATAGATGAGGCTAGTCGAAATACACCCATTCATATTCAATAAATATTATAGTTTTTTGCCAATTTTACGCAAGGTGTGCGAGCGAAATACCAAATACGTTTCGCGTGTAGGCTAAAATTTTTCAACCACCTACGCAAGTCGAAAACAAGTTTTCCAGGAGCAGAGTAGCAGCCAGCAGGCCATTCACTCACGTTATAGTGAACCTCGTGTCTTTTTAAACTAAACTGATAACACGTAGATATTCACGGAATTTCGCAAGCTATACATAGTCTTATCGTTATCTTACAGTAGGTTGATAATAAAGTTAAAGTTGAAGACTCACCGTTTGTTGTTGTTTACTTCCCGTGTTTTTTCCCTCTTTATTGAAATCGACAATGGTGGATCTATCCGGAGAAAAAAAATTCCTTGACAGTTCTAACCTGATTGTCCCGAACTTCACACCACACACGAATATTTTTACACTGTAATAACACCACGTCTCAATACGTATCACAATATTGCTTAAGTATTTTACTTTTAGTCACTTAATTTCATCCCCGAAATCACTTGAGACTAATTAAAATACCATCATTATATCACCTGTTGCTTCTTCGCTGCAGTCAGCACAGGGAACTGGTATTCTACCGCTTGCAGTTCGGGGGCTAAATTGTTGTACTACTGGCGCCATCTTTATAACGGTTAACGAACTTGAGAATTTGAATTTAACCGCGTAGATAACACTTCGTAATATAATTTAAGATTGTATCGACGTGATATGAGACAAGTAATTATGAAACCGCATTTGAATTTAATCAATCTAAAATAGGAAGAAAATAAATGAAAATTCATTTATTCCAAGAGAGATAATTATCTCGCAAAAAAATAAAATTGCGACTTGAATGACGACGAATTATTACGTATATATTATTGAGAACTAACGTTATAACGTATCTCGATAGATTTTTAGCAAAAAAATATTCTGTAGTCATTACAAATATTATACAAAAAAAAAAGAAAGAAACCATTTATCGATAACCTTTTAGCCAACGGCAACGGCAACTGTAAAAACAGAAATCAATTCCAATGACTGTGCGATACCCGAGAATCACGCACAAGTACTTAAATTGCACTGGTGTATAACATGCTTTTATAAATAAATACTTTTCACACAAATTATTCATCAATAGCTTTCACGATATTATCAATGAAATATTTTGAAAACTATTTATTTGGTAAATAGAATTATTTACAGCTATATTAAACGCGTTTTAAACACAACCAATTACTCGGTGGTTCGTAAGAATCTGTTAATGGTACATCTGAGAGTCTGTAAGGAATATGCCAACAGTTTTCACCTTTTTGAGTAGTTGGTGAATAACTTAAAGGTTGTATCAACGAGACTTTATCCCTTTGGAAATTGATGAAACATTGATGACTCATTTGCCAACGTTTGAACATTCTCTGTAACGTTTCATCACCTAAAACGAATTTATGCTGTCGCATTAAATCGCTGGAAACAAATTGGGTTTCTGGCCCACTTGCCAATGTAGCGTATAAAAGGCAAGGGTCATCCGCTGATCTGAAAAATATATAAAAAATGTGATCAATTACTTATATTATTGGATAAAAATCTTCTACCTTTAACTTAATTTCATATTTGATTACGATATTCGTCACATTTTAATAAATATAATAATGTGATGGTATAATAATCAACTCACAGATCATCGGTGAGAAATAAAAACGTGTTATTTCTCACGTAATTCATACACTGCTTGTCCCATCTCAACATATGTTTTCTACCAAGTACAAGAACAACTTGGTTCCTATCAAGAAAATATCTGACCACAGTGGCTAGCTGAAACAAATCAAAATATACAATTTTTTTTTCATTTTTTAACACGAACTAATCTTCAATTTAGTTGAAATATTAATAATCATTATATTGGATATGCTTACCTGTTTAGCACCATTGGATGGAGAGTGTTTCCTGTTTTTATATGCAACATTGAGACCATCGATAACAATGTTGTACGGTTTGGTTTTATTCACAAATTTTATAAACTTTTTCACCTCAAATGGTGTGGACATGAAATATACGTTGTCACCAACAAGAGCTTTGTCTAATATCGACTTAGATAAATGGGAAAAATCTTCTTTGGAAAGTTTTAGCGACTCTAGCTCGTGATCACAGTTTAGACACGTACCTCTGTAGGAAAGAAAAACATTAGCGATTTTAAAATAAATTATAAAATGTAGAAAGTCAGGAGTGGACTCAAAAATTAGGTGAATCTATTTCGAGCATGACTTAGACTTTAAATTATTATTTCTGCTATTAAAAAGAGGGATTTAGTTGATTATATTATATGAAACTTTGAGTTTTTGTTTCCCGAAATGATATTATGATTACTAAGTGTTCAATATTTGAAGCTTACACGTTATTCAACTGGGTAAAAGTTCCGTTCCATCCGAGTGTTTGAAATGTGTTCTTAACATGTTCCATGACGATATTGTCGAGCATTAAATCATGCTTTGTAATAAAATGAAAGAGTTTTTCCATTTCTTTGACGCAAATATCTTGTTTTTTGAATTTCTTCAAACAGTAATCTACATAAAAAATGTAGGTGCTTGAATGCAGTGTTTTTTTCATATTTGCCACTTCGGTGAAATATTTCCATGCAATATCAGCTTCTCCGTTGTTGAATGCAGATATGATTATTGCCGAGTAACTAACTGATGAAGGAGTGCAAGATAATTTAACCATTTCTAATAATTCCGTTGTTTCTTTCCATCTCTGTGTTAAAGACATGACCAATATACAGCTCTCGGCTGTCAAAGCGTCAAGCAGCGGATGTTTGAGTCTCAGACTGTCGTACATGCTTAAAATTTCCTTTCTATCAATATCAGTAAGAGCGGCTTTACAGTTATAAAGTAACTGAAAATATTTTCCAATTACAGCTGTATTTACATCGAATTTGTTTTCTTGTAAATATTTCATGTAAGATTTTCCCAAATCTAAATTCTTCGAAGAAACACATAATTGTATAATTGTAACATCCAGGGAAGGTGTTTTCATCCCTGACTTAGACTCCAGCATTTCTTTCCTCAATTTTGTCCATTGTTCATTATTTAATTCAGCTGAATTTGCAAGCGCTGAAAAAGCCGGTAATTGCTTGGCCTGTTGAAACCACGATTTTCCAACTCTTTGTGCAACATCTGAGAACAGCCTCGTGTTCTTTAGTATTATTTCAAATGAAGTTTTGTAGAACGCCATCGCTGGATCTAGAAAAAAAAAGTTTATTCCATAAAGCATAAAAGTTTATAAAGAAAATATTGCCAAGCAAAAAAATCCAAATCACGCTAATAAATAATTCACAGTAGCTATTCAACAGAGATTTTCAAGTTTTTCGAATGGTCGAAAAATTTCTTCAGTACCTAATTTGTTAGTGATTGAAAATTTGCAACTTTTGAATAAGCTTTTTCTTCAAATTCATGCAAATTCACATCATAATCGATCATTTTATTATTAAGAATCCACCATTGATTCAAAAATCCAATATCAATTATTTTTGAGGATTTTTTGGTCCAGCTAATCGTTAGACAATAACAATTTCGTTTGTACAAAGAAACTACACCGTCATAATCGTCTGACCAAATGATGGAAAATAAACCACAGTTGAAATAACGAATGAGTCCTTGTGAGATGGATTTATCAACCATTTTCAGATAATCTGTAGCCCGAGGATTCCGAACCGAATTAGACACCAGAAGAAAACGATTATTTGTGTCGACAACCGCGCTAAGGTAACTCGATTCATTCGGATTATGAGATTTCATGTAATATATGCCGCATGTCGCAGTTAAAATGAGACTTGATTTTAATGGGTTATTTACGAACTCTCGATACGTCGTTATACCAACATCTGCATAATCTGTGTACAAATTTTTTAATTGCTTAGCCCATTTGTTCAACAATTTATCTTTATAAATTAAATATTTTTCTACACGGAAAACCGACTTGAACATATCGAGTATGAATTTCTCACTCACACACACGTGTTATTGATGAAAACTAGTTTCTATGAAAACTATTAACGAATAATAACATTTTAAGGATCGTAATTTTTGCCAATTGTTTAAACAAGTGATTCGTAAGAATACAAGTTTACAAACAAGAAAATATCATTCGTAAAGCAAATGGGATTCACTGTTTGCTCATATTATGCAATTTTATTCAACCCGTAGGACTGAAAAAGCGTTAGATGAATAGAAAATAGGATATTACCTAACCTCGCCTGGCCTCGGTTTGTTATTCTTTACAGGTTATGTACCACGTGTGATCTTAACATAACCGAAGAAATAAGTATTATCGTTTATCCAACCGTGTAGATTTTGTGGGTGGCCAGTAGCCAAAACAAGATTTGATATAATCAATGAGCTATCGATGACACGAATTATACATATTTGGCGAGTCAGACTCCCGATCGCTTATCACACGAAAATAAAAAAAAAACTCCGTCTCGATCTCTAGCTTCGCGGGTGTCCCGCCTCTCCATTGGTCAGTATTTTGAATTTTTATCACAACTAGTGATACTAATAGCGACCTTATTGGTGGTCTGATTCTACTCCGTCATTCTTCGTCATTTTCGTGATGAGAATTATTGATAGAGTGACATATAAAATGCAGACCGCAGAGATACGTCTTTCGGTCTTATTATAATTCTCTCGCTCAGACCACCAGTCGAGTTGTAATGTCGTAGTAAACGAATATTAGTGAGGAATTCGCGTGTTGTGAAAGTGCATTGCGCGATCTACATACGTGATTGTTTAACGTAGAAAAAACCAATGACAGTAATTACCAGCAATACTTAAAATCGAAAAATCGAATAATCGTAAATAAGTATTCGAAAATATGGAAAGTTATACATCAGACTCGAGCGATTCGGATAACACAACTAAAACTGTGGACCTGTCTTATCTGTCGTTGGACTCAAACAGTGTTAACGATCATTTTGGGTCCGTAAAAAATCCCGAGAATGTAGAAACGGTATTGCTTCATCAAAATCGTTTGACTTATACACCAGGAAATATTACAAAATTTACAAACTTACATGTGCTCGACGTATCTAACTGCGGACTAGTTCAATTGCCTGATCTATTAACCGATTGTCCATTAACTACTTTGATAGCTAAAAATAACAATTTTTCCAATGACACTTTGCCCAAAAGTTTAAACGGTTTTACCACTCTGAGAGAATTGAATTTGAGTGGTAATCGACTGACAGATTTTCCCGAACAAATTTTAGAAATTACCGGACTCCGTTATTTATATCTTGGCGGTAACAATATTTCAAAAATCACGAAAGACATATGGAAATTACAAAGGTAAAACAACTCGCGTTTAATAAACATATCACAAAACGAATTTCGATAAATCATTATTTGTTCGTTTGATTTTAGATTGCAAATTTTATCAATGGGAGGAAACAGACTAACCGATGTTCCCTCGACACTGGGTCAATTGACAACTCTACACGCTTTAATCCTATGCGATAATATGCTAGAAAGTTTACCTCGATCAATTGCTAATTTGAAAAATCTTAAATCATTATTACTGCACAAAAATCGGCTGAAAACTTTACCAACCGAGATAATAACTTTGAGCTGTCTTACGGAGGTATGTATGTATGCACGTTGTACATACATAGGTATACGCACGGGAATATTAAAATTAATGATCCAATAATGATTCAAATTCAAAACTCTACATGATAACCTTAATTATTTCAGTTGTCGTTGAGAGATAATCCTTTGGTAGTTCGATTTGTGTCGGATATGTCCCATGATCCTCCATCGTTGTTGGAATTGGCTGCTCGTGTTATTAAAGTAAATAATATTCATTACGACAGATTGGATTTGCCAAGAAATTTGGACGAGTATTTAAACAGTGGCCATTGCTGTGTTAATCCGAAATGCAAAGGTATGATTACTATTAGCACTTCTTTGACTATTAATATTATACGAAATAAAATTGATTTTCCAACGCCTATAGATAAGCAAGTCAAATGCCAATAACGCCTGAATATCGGCAGCCAAAATATCAATATGTAGTATATTTAATCAGTTTTGCGGCAAAGACAAGAATAATAAATTATCGGATTAGAGATCTATTTTGAATTGAATTATAGATATTTCTTCACTCATACGTCGCACTTGAAATTATACGTAATTCTATTTAATTACATACGATCAATAGCTGGAGATAAATCTTGTAACTATATTACTATCTATACGTGTACGTACTTATTATAATCATTTGAATTGTAACCACCAGCACGCGTTTTTATCTGCATATGTGTATAATTAAGTTTAGTAAGCTGCGACCTTTGACCGCTCGTTATAATAACAAGTTGAAAAGCTTTTCTGCTATTAGCAATTTTCTATATATTAATAACTTTTCATTTCCCTATTTTATAATATTCATTTCAGTTTTCCGCCTCATCTTAACATTTTAACTAGTCATATATTATAGGCAATAGATTATATGTATACCTATAGCTAATACGTGGTAGTCTAATTAATTTTATCACGATGCAATTACCCTCAATAGTGTAGAAATTTATGAAGATTTATTATTTTTCTTTCAATCATTTCTTCAGGTGTTTTCTTCAACAATAGAGTTGAACACATAAAGTTCGTTGACTTTTGCGGAAAATATCGCGTCCCGTTATTGCAATACTTATGCAGCAGTAGGTGCATTGATCCCAGATCATCAGAGGACGAAATAGACAGCAACGGTATCATGATGAGAAAGGTTCTCTTAGGATGACAAGACAAATACCATCTGCAGAAAATTAAACAATATACAACATTTACGCGAAACGGAATACCCATAATAAGATTAGAAAAAGATATAGCCTATTATTGTAAAACCATCTCTTTGTACATAAATTTCAAATTCTAAACAGCATACCTATTCTGCCTCACATAAATTTAAACGAATCCAATTTTATTTTATTTTATTTTTTTTTTTATATATTTTTCTGATATATTTTTATATCGCAAATCAAGAGTAGATAACTTGTCAGCGATTTTTGAATGCGAATATGATAGTAAGCATCAATGAATAATTATTTGGAACAGTGATTATTACATATTGAGTTTGTTTATCATCAACAAACGCCACTTATTAGTCAGATCTACAACTTGCGTCATTGTACGGTTCTCAGACAAGATAATACATAGGTACATATATGGAAATTCATTGCCATTGAAGACATTAGTATGTGATGTATACCTACACAACTAATAATTACCTATCAAATCAATTTATAACAATAGAATCAGACGCAGTTATGTCGGAAAAAATTAACAAGGATAAAATATAAATTGAGAATGATATACCTGTTTTAGAATTCGATTCGATTTCCGGTTGTAATGATAATAGCAAGCTATTCATATGATTAGTAGTGCGGCTGACTGATCATATCCAGCTGATATCAATAATTCTTGAATTGTTTTCCTCAAACTTTGTAGACGACAATAAACTCCTGTGATTGTGCATATTTTAAAGCAAAAATAAATACACAGTTATCAGTTATTTTTCTTCTTGGTATACACGTATGTTTATCCAACTTGTTGCATGAACAATATTTTAAAGAAATTTCATATCATTACTGACGATGACTTGAAAGTATAACGGATGTGAATTTTTGATCCTGAATGCAATATACGTATCCATATTTTAACACGTATGATACTTGTTAGTTATAAATAAATTACATAACTTAATTGATAAATTAAATATTTATCAATCTAAAAACTTCGCGTTACATGCGTCACGAATATATCTACCAATAATTTTATTATTTAGCATAAAAAACCTGGCAGCCAAAAGCAATGAGTTTAATAGTGGTATTTGATCGCTATAGTGATTTTTAACTCTCAAATACCGATTATTATAATATCAGAATTGTAACGGTATTCGAATAATTGTATATATGCCTTAAAATCGGCTGTGTATTTACATTTTTGACAAATAAATAATATATACATATGTATATATCTCTACAGAATTGTGTATGTTGATTATTCAAACAATGATTCATTTTCACCTTAAAAACTTACAGATAGTTCGATCGCGATAATTCAACTGTACTAGGTATGTATATTGTACTTTACTTGTTACTCCGATTATGAAATTCGAATATTTTTAATTTGACGATTTGTAAATTGCTATGAAAAAAGTAAGGTAAGAAGTTCGAAAAAGTCCGAGTGACCAGATTAAAAGAAAAATATACGAGCAATATAAACGTATAATATATAAATATACGTGTCAAATAATGGTTAAATCGCGGGACTATTTCATTATTAGGTATACAATCTCAACAAAATATACCTATTAACATTGATGTTAATATTTTATTGTTAAATAAACCACAAAAATGTACAGTAATAATTATATCATATTGTGTCTCTATTGAGACAATTAATTTTCGCGTAACACATTTAATTGTATGCTACAGTAACCATAGTATCATGTAAAACTAAAAGGATTGAAAAAAAAGAGAAAAAAAAAACGGAACAAAAATGATTTATAATTATTTATATTCATATAATAATAATAATAATAATAATAATAATAATAATAATAATAATAATAATAATCATAATAATCATAATAATAATAATAATAATTGCTACAATTATCGTATATGTAATTATATATTTCATGTTTCGCTAGTTGTCGAAGTTTTTATTTTAAACATATTATATAGGCTTACTTTATAGTAATTGTTATTTTATGCAATCCTATGTTATTAATTTCTCTAGTATCATACATTCACAAGTAACATTAAAGATTTTTCGCGAATTTTTGTTAAATATCATTTCTAGAATATTTATTTTTTTGAATCTTAAAAGCAATGAATATTGTAAATATACGTAAATAGTGGCTTCCCTCGCGAGATAACAACAGACAGTATTAAAATTACTGAACCCCTGAACCCATTATTTCAATTTTATATTTTTCGTATTTTGTTTCTTTCTTTTTCCTTATTATTTTTAGGGCCGCAACATTGGAGCATACAGTGTAAGGTATATCATAGGCAACGAGTTTCACAATTACCTGTGAAATCTCTGCAACTGTGAGATCATTTTCGAGCAATTATAAGATTTTACAAGCATTTTGAAAAAGTTAAAATAACGTACTTCTGAAGAGGATGGCTCTGCTTTCAATATCGGAAATAATTCGTATCAAGACCCCGAATGCTAAAAAATCAATTTACTCTTGCTACTTGATTTAAGAATTGATATACCAATCTCAATACTCCAAAATAAAAAACAAGAGTTCATTCATTTTTACAACACGCTTGGTCTTGCTACAATGAAATTCCAAATTTTGAGTCAGCGTATGCTGTGGCGGGCAATTATATACGTTGGCTGAATCCTTAGAGGCTGATTTGAAAATATCAAGAAGTAGGTGAGAATTGTTTCATTTATTAATAACAACGAAGCTGTACACTTGTTTTTGTGTTTCATGTACGTACGTTGCATGAGTATATATTTCCATTGTCTACTTAAACCCTTTTAAATCTATTTAATAAATAGTGACTCCATTCTATCACGTGTGTGGCATCATGAAATGTGCAATAAAAGTCATTTGCAACTACAATGTCTCGCGTATGATATTTGTTCACATTTCACGGTATATTTTATTAGACATTCAAGCCATCCCTAGAATAATATTGGGTGAACAATAATGTTGTTTTTTATTTATAGAAAAAATTGTCAAATTTGACGATACTATAACTCAACTGAATAAATATTATTATTATTATTCTACAAATATAAGTAATAAACATCATTTTGTTGTACTTATAATCATGAAATTGGATAACGAATAATCACAAATAATTAAAGTTCACCCGAAACTATTCTCGCATTCTGATATGAAAAATGTTGGTTTAAAAATTCAACATTTACAATATTAATTTAGGTAGACAATTGAAGTATATTATAAAATTTTAATATATTCAAGACCCAAAGTAACGTGTGAAGTGTATTTATCGTGTATTATTTATATACATATGTATATACATATATTTTATGTATATATATATATATATGTATATATATATATAAGTATATATCTGTCATTCTTTATATTGGTATAGTGATAATTAGCATTGTCTACTGTAATAATAATAATAGTTAATATTATTTTTATAATAGTATTCTTGTTTTTGTCAAGTATTCTACTCACACATAATATGACAGTATCACCTATGTTTTACCTAAGAGTATCGGAAAAAAGTGTTAAATACCATAGGGGGATATTATTATTGTGATGCCAATTTTCTAGAATTGAAAACCAAAATAATTTTTTTTTTTTTTTTTCGACACAAGTTCGTGCAACACATTTCAAAATATACTAACACTGTAAAACTAAATAAAGAAAAATTAGCTATTGTATAAATCAGAGATCATTTCAACGAAATGCCTGTTGATTCAAGTCTGTGATTTTTAATTTTTCTGCAACGGGCAGAATATATGACTGATATTGAACAATTTTCTCCCCAGTATATTCTTAGGTTTGCTAATTAATTGATGATAATTATTATTATTATT
Organism: Macrophya alboannulata; assembly: GCA_949628255.1. Taxonomy (NCBI): domain Eukaryota; kingdom Metazoa; phylum Arthropoda; class Insecta; order Hymenoptera; family Tenthredinidae; genus Macrophya; species Macrophya alboannulata. The sequence goes on along the minus strand of OX451209.1, from coordinate 19,957,387 downwards.
TAATCATTTATTTTTATGTAATTATGTATGTAGCATTTTGTACAATTTTTTTTTTTTCTTTTTTTTTTTTACTCCCACCGCAACATCTCCTATATCTTATTTCCTACTTCATTTTTAAAAATTGTTTTTTAAATTAAAATGCTAAATAGCTAAAAACAGACTTGCTATACAATGGTGTCTGCATAACAACATAACGACAATTTTTCCAAGCAATATCTTCTTTTTATCCCACTCTTCATACTTAAATTAAAAAATATTTACTTTTTTTATGCACAACTGTTGAAACGTTCCGAAGTATTTTCATTCTATTTCGTTATCTCTTTCATTCCCAAAGATCTTTGATGTCACTCCACTTTAGACAAAGAACTAGTTTGTAGATTGATTTTTAACATCTCTAGTAGTTTGCGATAACTAATCACCTAAATAGAAATAGAATCACTTGAATTCCCAATATTATTTTGTCTCCCGGAATCTTGGTTTCATCTTTGGTTGTAATATTTAAAGTTTGAAATCCATGTATGTCGAAATCAAATAATATGAATGGATCCATTCAATCAATCAATCAATCAATTTTTTTTTTTTTTTCCTAAGTGACACGGTCTGATGACATGTTGTACTAAAGTATTATGCATATTTCTAGGATTATTTCCGTATGAAAAACAGTCGTGGAAAAATCGTAGTCACAAAGCTTTATTTCATTTAATTTACAACCAGAAATAAAGAACATATATTGCTTTTAAATATGTCTATCACTATGTGAACATAAAGTCTTTTTATTTATTTATTTTTATTTTTTGTTCATCTTAATTTTTTTCTGATATTTCAATTTTTTTTTCTTCTAGTTAATCACGCCAAGTTTTAGAATCTAAAACTCTTCTGAACTTAAGTTTTACACAAGGTAAATTCAGTGGTAGTTAATTAATTATCGCTCAATCTTCAAACTCAAATTCATGTCAACTTCTTTATTTCAATAGATATATAGATAGATAGCGTAATTCAGTTCCTCAAACTCACCTAACTCTGTTACCTCTTATGTTACTTATATCATCCTCTTATGCTTTTCTTTCATTATTATCTGGATATTCATTTTCTTACTCTCGTCATACCAAACTATTTTCAATTTTTTAAAGTTGCCAGGTTTGCCTATTACTTTGAAACTAATGCTCCGCTCATTTCTTCATAAGTTATACAACTTATAGTATTAGGTACTACATAGCAGATGAAAAAACCTCACGTTATTCTAAACGAATTTATTTGTAAATTTATTTTCAAGCTAAACAGATGATTAGAAAAACCGTCCGATGGGATCGATATCAACGGTTTTATATTACCTCTACATTCTCTTGGAGAATTATTCGAAACAATTGGCGTCCTCGCAGCTCAAAAAAATTACAACATTACTATAGCTTAAGACTTATATTCTTAGTTACATATGATGTATAGTTTTCATTAGCGTTAGCAATAAAATTGTAAACACAAATTAAAGATCGAAAAAGTAGAGTGCATTTCGGTCATTCTAAATTTATGATTAAGTATATTTGAATATTTAGTTTTAGTTATTACAGTAATGAAAAAATGTACATGTTTTAGCGCGGTAAGTTTTATACACACCAAATTTTCATGCCGCTTATATAATTTTTTATTTTTTTTTTTTATTATTATTATTATTATTATTATTATTATTATTATTATTATTTATAGCTAACGATCTTGTTTTTTTTTTTTTGTGTTTTTATTTTTTTTTTCTTTTTGCTTTTTGAGATAGAATTTTTCTTTATTTTATTTTTGTTTCTTATTTTTCCAACAACCTGCAAGCAAAAACCATCATTCGTCAATAGGTACTTCAGCGTTCGTCAAGCAATAGCAATTGTTTCGATAGTAAATTTTCTTTTAGAAAAGACATTTGCAATATCTGTTATTCGTATTATATGGTATTATATATTTCAATAATTGCACAATTGCTAATGCGGCCAAATAATAATTTGCCTTTCAAACGCGAAGTAAAAGATGTATCGAAAATGAAACTACCGATGGAGGATCCAGGTTCGTTCGATTATCTCCGAAACAGCAACATGGTATATATACAGTGTTACTTTACAATGATCCCTTCTTATAATTAGATATACTTCTTCTTTTTTCTTCTATCATCACGATATGACATCACGGGTCTAAAGCATCCTCATTTTCGCAGGGCAAGATAGAAATTAACGAAACTATCATATCCGTATGATGTACATGCACTAGCCATACATGCTTTGGTTCGATACTCATTTTGTTACTCCACTATAAGGGGAATTGACAATGACCAAAACCAGAATAATGCTAAAATACATTTTCTACGAGTCGCATATACTTGATGTGTTTTTTTTTTTGAACCAAGGCACATCTCATTCAGAGCTTCGGACCGGTTACATCGTTCGAGGAAAGCATTTACAATCCGCACTTGCTCTAGCAGTTCATTTTCATTTAGTGTCGAATGACAAATTTCAAATTCTTTTTGATTATAATATTGAATTTATTTACCTTAAAGCAGCCTATGGTCAAAACTAATGTGACACGAAGTATAATTTCATACACATATATACATGCACATGTATATATATACATATACATGTATATGCACGCATAACATTAACAATGAACATTAATTACACTTAACTCACTATCTTACGAAAGTATGAATGAAAGGTGAGAGTGCCATACAATGTGGATTAGCAAGAATCAATCTTCGGATCCACAGTTCTTTTTTTTTTACACAATAATAATATTATTATAATTATTATTTTTTATTTATTTATTTTTATTTTTTGCATATATTTGCAATTTAATTTAATACCTGTATAGATGTATAAATAATATACATGTATAAATCCATTCTGAGATATACGAGTATATGTATTTATTAATCATATAAGTATATATATAGACTTTCAGTATTTTACACGAGTTCTCGTCCATATCGGTGTGGTTGAGTGGAATATAATATAAGCCTTGCAAAATTAATGACAATAAAAAAAAATAAAATAAATCTATCCAATTAGAGTAATAGTTTAGACATTCTTAAAACCCACTTTTTAACTGTACTGTGTTAGAATGACGACTGCATTGCAATAATACAGCATGGATAGTTGAACAGAAGTCATTGTGATAGATTAAAACTGGCAATAACACATCGATATTAAAGATACTGGGCATTTATTTATACTTCATATGATTAAATGTAATTTGTTTAATGTGATGCGAGTTTCGATCTATTAACAACAATCTTTCAAACCATTTAAAATTCTAATACAAAACTAATTCTTTACAATAAATCTTTAGTACCAAATCATTGGTCGAAGGTCAATTCATAAATCTGTACTATTTCCTCAATGCAGTCATTAGTCGTTACCACTCCTAGATATCTAGAATTAAAGATAAGATTAGATTAAATCGAGCTAAATCAATCAATTTATTCATTCATAATAATGATATTTACGATAAATAATCAACAATCTATTAAGGCGTGCGGATTCAAACTTCGTGTCTTATAATCATTCACAGCGTTTTTGACCTCTTCGATTCTGAATTTAATGTTTTTCTCGGCCTGAAATATGATATAACTCATTGTAATCAAAGTCTGACGATTTTACAACGGACCAGTCTCTGGTTTCAGTTGTGCCTGTGTGGAAAAATATCAGTATAGACAGAGGACTAAAATAAATAAATTATTTACGTAGAATCTTTAAAAAGTGGCAATTTATTGCCATTATTATTTGACGATAAGTGTATATTGAGTTACGATTTGCAATTTACTATATATGCACTTGAAAAAGAAACTCGAAATCAGGGGTTGCAGCAGAAGAGTTAATAATTTCGGATATTGATTTAAATCAATAATTTCTGATCAACCTATAGCGTATCGTTAAACGGAGCAATTATGAAAAAACTTAATGAAATATCAACATTCATAAAATTCTAAAACGAATGGTCAGCTCTTTCTTCTTTTTAAAGAAGGAAATCAACGGTTCAGGTACGTCCATTTCTATATTATTGCCAACAATGGTTTATTCACTATCTGTAGGAGAACGGGTACGACCGATATGGTAGTTCACGATGCTTCAGTCTAGTTTGCTTCAACTGCGTTGCGCCTGATGAAATAGTAACGGAGCAATGGAATTCCCACACGTTTAATATACATTAAAAGATTTCTATTTCCTTTTCTCATTCATCATTCGCCTCGCACGGACGTACCTTTAAATTCCATTATCGGCAGCATTTCTTTGCAATATATTGATATGCATATTTGTAGGTATACAGTAGGTGATGTAGATACGAACAAAATGCAAAGGAGCTTACTGTTTGAAAAGTTAAAACGGAAACAAGGGGAAAAAAAAATTAACAAAAACAAACTGTTTAGCCTTTCGTCAAATGATTTAGATTTATTTAAAAAATAAATCGCGTTACTATGAATTTTCTTATAATTTTATCAAAAAGGCAAAAGTCCCTTAGATGTGTTATAAATTTGAAAGAAATAGAAAAAAAAAATAAAAATAAATTGGGAGAAATATCTAGATAAATAGTATACTAGCCCGAAAGGAACCGTGTCTTTACAGTTAAGCAGTTCTCATCGTCAAAATTTAATTGGTAATTCATTTGAATATGGCTGTAGTTTTTGTCCAACTATATTTTGACAATAATAATTAGCCGATAATAAACGTTCATCTCATAGTTCTCTTTCATAGTCATGTTGATATACGTGTTTTAGATTTTTAAGGATCATCTTGCGACGATTCGTTTGCACACGCTTTAAGCATTTTTGAATGAAACACACTTATAATATTATCTGCAGAATAATCACATGTGTTAACGTTTGAACACAAAAATTAAAAATACTACTACATGTAGGTATTATTATGTACAAGATATTTCATTTACTGTAGAATTAATCGTACGATTATTATAGCATTTTACTATCTCCTAAAACCTTTCACATACCAGCTCGTCATATTCTTGGGGCAATCACGATTTCTAGTCTGCGATAAATGAAACTTCATGTACTTTTATTGTATTTGGAGTTTAATGTAGCGTGTACTTCAATTTGACTGGCATTTTTTTTTTTTTCAAGCTAGCTTCGTAATCACTTAAAAATACGACGCAAGCAACATTTTCGCTACTAAATCTTACGATTATACATATTTCCAACTAACGTCGCTTTTCGCATTCGCGGAAGAGGCTTCTAGTACTACCCAGTCCCTATTCATACTAAATCCATAATAGCGACAGCGGCTTGTCTGGACTTTGTACAATTCTTTTCATCGAGAGTTATAGCGTATTACACCTACTTATTACTCTTTTTTTTTTGAACCCTTTCAAAGTCGATGTTGGGTTTTCGTACATATGAGAAATTTACCTAATCATACGATTCAAGACAAATTAACAGAAATCAATCAATATTGTGTCTCGAAGATGAAGAAGAAGAAGAAGAAGAAGAAGAAGAAGAAGAAAAAACCACGAGAGATATAATGTGTAGAAAAATTTTCCAGGACTATACTTCAGTGGTAAATCGTAACTATTTTGTTGTCGCGAAGCCATACATCAAAACATTTTAGAGAAACCTTACATTTCTCTGTAACATTCCTCTAACACGATTTTAGTACCAATTAACCGATCCGACTACCGATAGTGTACTTTGTTCATATTGTTACTAAATACACGCCTAAAACTCTTGAACTTTCTGAAAATATTATTATCATTAATCTATGCATAAAAGTCTAAGAGATAATGGATGATGAAAACTGTACAAAATCCAGATTGAACCGTGCCGAATGACTGGATTTAATTTAGAACGATACACACATCCTCTTCAGAAGCTCTCAAAGTTATTTTCAGGGTATTCTAGGATGATTTATTAATTTCTTTTTAAAATGTAAAAAATGAATTCTAAGCCATGTTCGACTGGCTAGGGTCCGTGTTTTGTGTGGTTGTTGGTGTACTGATGTTTGCGCTATTATCGCTAGAGTTACCGCTGGCTCCCGCGGCTACATTTGTAGCTTCCGACTGAGCACCAGGATTATCCGATGTCTGCATATACTTTGGGATTAGGATAGAATTCAGTGCTGGTTGAATCTGAAGTTCCCCTTCCGTGAAATTAAATAGAGGTGGAAGTTCGCGTCCATTTGGCAATCGGGTACCTTGTTCCCTCAATTCGTTGAAAAACGAATGAGCACAGGCTTGTAGTGGCGTCATTCTCAAAGACGGGGTATATTCCAAAAGTCGGGCAACAAGTTCCATTGCCTCAGGCGGTGTACGTGCTCTAAATACCTACAAACACAGAAAATCGGGTCAAAAAAAATCTGATCGCAATATCAGAAATCCTCGTTCTCTGCTTAAAACAATATATCATTAATAAAGTACTGTAGAAAAATATATACTGTATTGAAGAGTACATATTTTCAACGACTCCTGTTACTCTAGTAATATTCATATCAAAGTATTTAGTGATTCGTGAGAGATTAAAAGAACCGCGTGGGGCTGACACAGACCTGCTAATTACTGGCGCGAATGAATAAATAAAGTGACGCCAATCCGGGTAATCTGTTTATGCTAATCTCTTTAAAGTTCTATAAATGTATTAGCCATTTGTTGAAAATGAACGAAGGCCATGGAAAAGCTTTACTATTTGTGTTGCTATGAGTTTGCGCAATGCGTGTCCAAAATTTGTAGTAAGTATTGGGGATGCACTGTAGTAATTGAGTGTAGCATTATTAAAGTTTTTGTAAATATGCTAATACTTCATTCATAATCATACACGTTCCGCATACGATGTATCGTTAAACATTTAGAACATTGATAGCAGCTGTAAGATAAAATGAGATAGTTTAAAATCAAACAAACACTAAAGAATTGTCCTATCTCGAAAAAAAAAAGTACGAACCAGAAATTAAATTTTCAAAGTAATCTAAAGCAAGTTATAAAAGTTTCAAGGTCCTCCTAACAGTTGCCAATGATATATAGCCAAAGCGGAGGCGATTGGTCAATTCCAGAATCTTTATTTGAGCGTTTTGTAAAATTGAAGACCTCGACAATTTGTGTTGGAGTAATTGTGGTTTGATTTTGAACTCGAATAGTATGTAGAGTAAAGTACACCGAGACATTAGAGTAAGTGATATTTTGATACTTGACCAGCGATTGCAAGACATTTGCACGTGGTATATCGGTTAGTGGTGTTAGCTGCGATTGCTTCGCTCGGAAGTATTCAGATATTTAGCTTTATTTGTTAGTTCCAGTTTGGCAAAATGTAAGAAAATTCATGACAGCCATAACACGTTCCAATGTATATCACTTACTCTAATTTTTTGGTGCTCGGTTGAACATTTAGGTGCGCTCATTCGTTGAAGCATTAACTGTAACCACGAGTACATTTTTGGTTGATGAACAGTGAATAACAAATGAATTTACCTACGTAAAGATCGACTTCACTCGTTTGTGAAATTACGTTTTAATTAAATAATCATTGCCGCGCATATTGCGAAGAAATAAACTATTCGTATCGTCAAAAAAATTTTACGTTTCTTTTATATCCTATGTAGAATTAGAAAATACATCACATCTATACCGATGGATATTGTATACATATATTTATGAGACAAATAATTATCTAAATTCAGAGTCACAAGAATTAATGAAATGTTAACGTCACTGCACAGATATGAACCGATTAGATATTCAATATTAAAGAAAACCTAGACAAGTCAATTCACATATATTGAACGCTTCCTAAGAATTTGATTGCGATTAGGGTATTCGATAGTAATGCGATTCACTATCATTAGACTCAGACCTAAATGTATGCTTCATTTTTCTGCTTAATGGATGATAAGTGACAAGTTTGATGAAATGTAGTAATGTGACAAATTTGGCGAATGTATTTTCGGCTAATCGCTGAGCGTGTTATTTGTTCGTACTCCTATTCTTTCACATTTTAACAGCACTGATTCATGATCTAAAAATATTAATTTGAATGACAGGATACTGGTACTTTCAACAGGTATTCTGCATTTTTAAAACTGATAATCGAAAGTTCTACCTTTTGCCAAGGGTGCGACTTGATCTGGGGGAATTTAAATTCTGTATAGTTGGGGTTCATTTCTCTTATCTGTTCACGAGTTGGCGTGCCAAGAACCTTTATGATCTCGACAAGTTGATCGACGCCGCTATCACCAGGAAAGATTGGCTGACCGAGCAACAATTCTGCTAGCACGCAGCCTGCACTCCATACATCTTCAATCATAAACAAACAAACACATGATTATCGACACATTTATTTTTTTTTATTTTTATTAATAATTTATTTCTTTCTGTAAGATATCAATAGCTAGAAATGTATGAGGTCTGGGCTTATATGAGACTAGAAATGATCGTTTGAATCTAATATTAATAAACATGATGTGAGACATTTAGTTTTCAATTATTATTTGGAATAAACCAAAAACTGAGGCTTACCAATTTTCGTAGTGTAGTCAATGGCACCAAAGATGAGTTCTGGTGCACGGTAATAGCGACTACAAATATATGATACATTTGGTTCACCTTTAACCAAATGTTTTGCCGAACCAAAATCGCAGAGCTTAAGCACGCCCGTTTCTGGATCCAAAAGAAGATTTTGCGGTTTGATATCTCTGTGGCATATTCCCAACGAGTGAATATATGCTAATGACCGGAAAAGCTGGTACATATATAGCTGAAATTATATAATTAACATCGATTAGATCCAGAATTTTATTTAGAATTTGATATTTATTTGGCAAATGGATAAAACAAAAAAAATAAAAATTCCATATTTTCAGCTTTACTTGAAGAGAACTCCAAGTTAGATATCATATGTAGATATAGAAATAGGTAATTGAGTTATGTATAAGTAGTTATGCCATTATTATTATCCCCATCATCATTACTATATTATAATTTAGAAAGTATATTATGTGCTGTTTCAGTTGCGTCGCAGAATAAAGCCAGAGCAAGATATGAAAAGGCTATCATCAAAGTTATCAAGTTTTGTTATCAGTTTATTACATGTACGCTAATTGCAAACACAGTACCTTACAGATTGTTTCAAAAACATTATCTATTAGTCAATTAATTGATTATAAATTGAGTATAGGCCTCAATAATGTACAATTTTTTTTTTTAATTTTGATGAAAAATAAATTAATATTATAAAAACCATCTATAATATTAACATATATTTGTAAAATATTTATCTAAGGATGAAAATGTATATCAGACAATGATGAAAAACTATCAATAATCAGTAAAAATAATATGTGGAGAAATTCAAAGCCGGATTTACCTTGATGAAACTGATTGGTATCGTCTGTTTGCTTTTGCTATAGTGTCTGGCCACTTTGTACACAGTTTCTGGGATGTATTCCAGTACTAGATTGAGATACACCTCGTCTTTCTATGAAGAAATAAGAAGATTTGGTATTAATATACATTTCTAGATTAATTTAAATCTGTAGTTTAGGATATAGCGCTTTTATTATTATTATATATTATTATTATAATGCCACAAAGATTACGTTTATTATGTGCCATCAAATTGATAATACTAGCGCGTGTAACTATGCCTTGTTTTTGCATGAAGCATAAATGATTATCCTGCCGAGTTTCAACACTCATTTAAAAACGGTCTTAACACCGGGATGCAGTTAAGAGCAATTAATTTTTCAAAATAACAGAAATATTGACAACTTTCTGATCCATATTAGTAAATGTAACGAGCAACACCAACTGGTAAATACTAAAAACACATGAAAGTGGGTATAAGTTAGAAGATTTCTGTATCAAACGTTGGTTTCGAATATCAGCATAGTATTTCCGCTAGGGAAATCTATACCTGATTATAAATTAGTGATTACAAATGTATACGCATGTTTTCTTAACTATAATGTCCCTGTTATAAAGATTATAACAATAAGTTATGATAATTACTAAATCTAGCAAAGCGCATTAGTTTCTAGATCCAAAATTAAATCCAGAAGAACTTGTAAAATCCTCGTTGGAGAAGCGTCAAGGCCTAATGCAAATTTCATAAGGATTTTCGAACTACTGGGTCCGTTTCACTTACGTCAACATGAAAAACTGGGTTAGTCGCGGTTAAGATGTTCTATAAAATAACATAATAATGATCCTCCATTAAAGTATAATAAATATCTCTAGTCGAAAAATTATTTGAAAGGCGTTAGTAAATTTGCTTTAAATTCTAACTCTGCCGAGTAAACTATACAATTCGCTTGCCTCTATCTATCGAATAAATTACGAGCTCTACAGATAACTTTAACATTGATATATCACAGTAATCAATACTTCAGTTTGAAGATGAAGGCAAATGGATGCAATCCTCACACTTCCGTCTTAATAATAAAATAAAAATCAAATTTTATTTCACGCTTATTTCGTTTTCGCTTCGCCCTATCTTGTTTGTCATAATAATAGAACGACAAACAATTTCATTGATCGAGAACTCTAAATGTCTGCTTTTTTGCACAATATGCGTTTGACATCGTTTGCAGACGGATAATCCGACTCGTAAATCATATAAATTATTTAAAATTTATTTACAGCAATGAAAATTACCTTATCACCACTAGAATAGAAGAAATATTTAAGTTTAACGATGTTGCAATGCTCTAGACGTCGCATGATTTGTAGTTCTCTGTTCTGAAAAAATAATACCATATTACAATTTTTCATCATCATTAGGAATAAATTCAAATATATGCTTGATCTACTTCATTCTAAATAACTCAAAGTGACCAGAAAATCACTTGAGAAGGGTTTCAATCGAACGAAAAATTGTTCTGAGTCTGTAACTGCTGATATTTTAATATGGGAATGGCAAAAAGACCTTGGAAAAGACTTGGATTCAATAAAACGAATAATTTCCTTCAAACAATTAAGCATCTCACCTTAAATCGTTTGTCCTGTAGGACTTTCTTGATAGCAACCATCTCCCCGGTGTCGCATAGCTTGGCCTGGTAAACAACGCCGAAGCTTCCATTTCCGATGACTTTGGTATCGGTGTAGGCAACTTCTTGGGGGCGGTCGGGTCCGGCGCCAGCACTCGCGACAACAGTGGTCACCTTGCTGCCATCCTTGCCTGCATTGTACATCGCACCACCCATAGAAACAACCGAAAACCACAACGCTACAGTACAGCGAAAGTAATAGAATAAAATAAATGACTACAGCAGAGACACACAATGATATTTAGACTTCTGGAGGTACTGGCTATCTTCAATCACATCGAAACTTTACTTCAACTTATTTTTATAGAATTTCAAAAAATGGTTGATACAAATTAGATCTGTAAACTTCATAAGAATACAAAGAGTTGATTTCTTTCAAAGAATAGGCTATAAAACTGTGAAAAATTTCATACAAAAAGCCTCCAGTAGCCTCAATCATTCTCGAACTGACAAAGCAGCGACTGTGTGTGAAAGAAGGGTAATGTTAAAGGTAATTTTCTATTACAAAAGGATAGGGATTGAAAATTTTTAAAAGATACTACATGCTATTTGAGGGAAAATATATTTTCTTTGGTAAAAACAAAAAAAAAAACAGAAAAATTACTATAATAATTAATAAAGGGACACGTATATATAAGCTTCTAATAAAAATCAGCTCACTAAAAGTTTAACAAACGAGTATGTAATTACAAGCATCAAAATACACCTGGATATAGTATTATTTATCGTTAAATGAAACAGGTTGAAATAAAATAGATATAGAATTACAGAGTAAAAGAACATCGGCCTGTTCAACAGATGTGTACTCTAACAGAATTGAATAGTATATTTACAGAGCTATTATCTCTAATTATATTTAAAGCTTTCCGGTCTAGATGGGTGTTGCTGCTATTTTTGCATCATGAATATATACTAGGTACAGCTGCATTTCGTGAGAATAACAGCGCAAATTCGTGTTTATTTAACAGGTTGATAGTTTCTAATAATTGGTCTTTGGCGTTCTAAGAAGCCAAACTATTCCTCAAGTCACAGAGTTCAAAGATCTATGATGTATAATTAGAATTTTTGAATGTTACAAAACTAGTCGTCAGGTTCTTGCCATGGTTCCGAGAAAATAGCATTGTTTACGAAAAGAAAAAAAAATCTAATTTTAGATTAATGTATGTATTATACCATACAGCAAACAATAACTTTTACAAATATTTTCGAACGTCTATAGACAACTGCGCTGTGGATTTTTAACAAACATTAGGTTATCCATCACGTTTTGGATGCGATAAAATCACAAACGAGCGTATTAGAATTTAATCTATCACCTCCAAAGCCATTTATTGCAAATGTAAAATCAAAAAAAATATATATATTTATATATATATATATATATGTATAATATATACATAACATTAACAGGCAGTGCGTGTTGCTCGCGATCTGACGTAATTTACCGAATGAATCACGACGATCGGAAATAATGTAAATTCAGAAGTGTTAACAAATAATTTTGAGAGGCCATTGATTGTGGCAAAAACTTTCGTAACGTATATATGAGGCCACGTAATTCGCTCGGCAAGATATTGGCGGCAAATATTATCTTGGCTACGCGAAATGCCATGTCAACCTGCCAAACCCTGAGGTCCAATAATTTTAGCTTCGGTAAAGTTTCGGTGACTAAAACTACAGTTTTGTAAATTCGAAAATAGTCACAGACGGAGTAGGCCGGAGTAGGACGTAATGAGTTATACGACCTCGCCAGGTTTGAAAAGTCGACTTTCTTTCGAAACGAAAAACTATACATTGAAAATATTTCAATACTAGTATAGATTTTTGAGACTCGGAAAAAAAAGACGCGCTTGCATCTCAAAAGACAAACTAAAATCAACCAAGATCCGTAACGGTCGATGAATTTCTTCGTTCACCCTGTACACCTTGATAAATGACGGATCAGGAAATGAATACTACTTCAATGGCTAAATATAAAATTACTATAAACGCCTGTAATTATCCATATCCTAACAACCCGTCTATAGCTTTACATTTAATCTATATGAGCGATACGGTTTCCGTTTGAGAGTTTTTTTTTTTTTTTAATAATTATAATAAAAATCGTTGGATATTCTACTACCAATACTGGCCGCCGTTAGGTTCCTATTGCTCTGCGTGTTGGGAATTGCTGCTTTCATTCGACCGTCATACTTAAACGAATTGTCAAATATACTGAAACGTTTCGTGATATTTTTTGGCAATATTTTTTTTTTTTCTGTCTTCCTAAATCCGTTTTCGTTGCATCTTGTCAGTTTGACAGTTGAACGAGTGAAATTTGCTGATTGAACTCGCGGAGAAAAAGAAAAGAACAAAAAAAAAAAAAAGCGAGAATCAAAAATGAAAAAAAGAAAAAAGAAAATTTTTCTGAAGTAAAGAAATTCGATGAAAGAAAATCAAAGGATGGTGAATACAAAGTCTTCGACCTCTTTGATTTTTTTTTTTTTTTTTTTTTTAGAAACCTAATAAATTTCGATTACATTACTCGATAACCGTGAGTATATAGTATCCCATTAAATAGGAAGAATCAATCTTTCTAACAACATACATATATACTAAAACTTGAATTAGGCTAATCAATAGCTGAGGTATCGAACAGCGAAGAAGTTCGTGCCCAGAGAAGTCGTTGCCACCCTAAATTTTCGGTACGAAGATGACTTTAGTTAAAAATCTGATGACGAATCTTGATTGAATAGAAAAAGAAATAGGAAAAAAAGAGAATGAATTATCCGTGAAAAATCTTCAATTTTATTACGATTTTTTAGCTCTCCCACAAACAGCAAAAATGACAAATAACCAATATAGGATCTCAATATCGTAGTCGTGAGAAAAAAAGGTGGAAAAAAAATTGGAAAAAAAAAAAATTCAAGAGACATTGATGCCATTGTTGTTATAATCGATTGACTTTTGCACGATAGATAAATATGATCGGAATGAAAGTTTACCGCGATAAACATAGTTATTATTCACAGTTCCATTTTGTACAGTGCCGACTTCCTTTAAGCGGTTAATTCAAGGCTCAATATCTGCACGTCAATATTACATGGAGTAATTGAAATTATAGGGTACGAATCGTTCCAAGGATATCGTTCTCCATATATGTATTGAAAAAGGTGAGAATTTATTAAAACGTTCTTAAAATACATATACGTATATATAGTTGTGTATATATATATATATATATATATATATATATATATATTTTTTTTTTTCAAGTATCTCATTATCATTATACCATAACGACCTAAATTTGAATTTATTTAAAAAGAGGTCAAGAAAATTTGGTCACTGCCAAATTGGCCCAATTTAGCCGTTACCCTTGAAAGAGAAATAATTCTTTTTATTACCCAATGAACGAAGAAGAACGAGTTTTAACCGGAATTAACTATACCTACCTATATCTACCCACCTATCTGTACCAAGTTATATATATATATGGAATTGTTAATTATTCTCGATAAATTTACAGTCGCCATATTTGTAACGTGTTTAACGCTAACCGATATACACATATGTATATAGCTCTATGTATATCTAGATGAGAAATTTTCTCCTGTTTAAATAATCTGAATAAACACCTGATGCGAAGTTACTCAGCAAATTTCACCGCCTCAAATAGCAAACGTACCCTGCCACTACTATACACTCTTACGTAAATTCATATGCATTGCGTAGGTCCCCCCTACCCACTTTACATTATAAATCAATGCATAGAGAAAAAAATTAATATTCAAAGAGTAAGTATGTATGTATGTATGTATGTATGTATGTATGTATGTATGTATGTATGTACGCACGTTCATACATACGTGCGAATATATACATACACAAGCGAGTATATAGGGTTAAACAAAAGTTCTGTTTTTGCTTGGCAATGTGCGCAGAGAAATAACGCGTGGTATGAGAAACAGTACTTGGCTGTACAAGTTTCGCAAACGCAAAGGAGCCGGACTTATATTATATTTGAGTGTGTAACGGTTAATAAAACCTCGATAAAATTTGAATTGATAATTTTTTTCTTTTTTTTTTTTTTCTTTTTTACAAACTATTGAATAATAATCATTTCGTCCCGAATTCTGTGTATCAAATTGATTATTATTTCTTTAAGTATTTTTTTCTAATATAGTTCGATATGGAATACGCATAGATTTTTTTGTCCGGAGCGATAATTAAATTATCAGAGTTATATACGTTTCGGAATAATTCGCGAATATAGGATAAATATTGTAAACGATTTCAAGTCCTAAAAAATATGTTATTTAAAACTTACGTTTCTTTATGCCCAAATTACGTAAAAATTTACAAATCTTCTTGTAGGCACTGTCCGCCTCCTTGCCACTAAGTTCCACTGTGCTTTTCGACATTGGTTTTTCACCTTTTTGAACAGATTTACAATATTTCGGATAACGCCATTCCTGGCTCGGTTCTGACCAGTTCAAAGTATTTGCAGGAGCCATTTCAAGAATTGTTATACACTTGACTGTTTTTTTATCGCACGCTTTATTGCGGTATCAAACAAAAAAAAAAAAAGAAACTGTGTTTAAGTTTACTTATTTATCACGAATTGTACGATTTTGATATCTTAATTCTTACTCAGTCATTAATTATGATTATTATGATTATTATGATTATTATCACGTGAATACTATTTTATTTTACGAACTCAGAGCGATATCACAGAATCCTGCAGAGATTCAACATGGCGTTAAAAAAGTAGGTAAAACCAAATTCAGAAGAATAAAAAAAAAACGAAAAAGAAAGGAAATGCAAATAAAAAAATGTCCATGAATTCCTTCACCTTGCTTATACTGCACCTAGCAAGTATTGGTTCACTTATTCATTCAGCTTTTCTTTTCACTCTCTCTCTCTCTCTTTTTGTCTCTATTTTCAATTCCTTTTCACTCGATTCTCGTGCGTTATTTGGAGCAAGGTAGGTATATAATTTTTTTTTCTTTCTCTATTTTATATTTTTTCCTTTGAGAACAATCCAATTTACTTGCCAGCGAACATTTGACAAATATGTATGGCTCCTCCTCTCGTCGAAGTTAAATATTTTGTTAGCAGTATAGGCTATATTTAACTTTGTACACGAGATAACAGTTAGTACGAATCAAGTCACTTTCCGCTACCACGGTACGGTATTTCCAAAATGTTAAATTTGAGAAGAAAAAAAAAATAGCATTAATAATAACAATAATAATTCTTTCTTACAAAACTTAGCTTCAAGTTTCAACACCTAATAATAACGTTTGAAACAAAGTGAATATTGATTTTTGTTCATACAAGTTAATTAATTTCTTATCTATTTACTGGAATTATATATATCTTTTCACACTGATCCCGGACGATAGTTCAGATTACGTTATATGGTATATGTATATATAAATGATACGCACATTATTATATATGCATACATATTATAATTAAAAACACATTCGTTTAACACTTGTGCGACGTATAGGCTATTATTGGATAAGTCGAATGACCGAAGGCGTCTTTTACGGATTTAACAACAGATGTAGCACTTGCGCGACTCCAAACAACATTGAACTCATCGAACGCGACGAAGTCTTCGATATATGGATATATAAAGAATTTGCGCAGAAACTTGGCAAACCATAAATAAGTAAAAAAAAAAAACCATAAATAAATAATCACAATATAAATATCCACAAATCACGAGATTGAAAATTACGACAATCAATCATAATCTCTGATCAAAATGCACCCTTTTGATTTTTGTATTTTTCTTTCTTTCTTTCTTTCTTTAATTTTTGTTATTTCGATCTATTTCAAGATTTATTATCGCCGAAAGAACGAAACCGCGTGTATAAATTCACTTCGATTATTTTGACGAGAACAGAAACTCGTATGTATATATATATATATATATATATATATATATATATATATATATACCTATACATGTATACCTATATACATATTGTATAGTACGTATATGTAGCAGAATAAAAACACTGACTGATAATAAATGAGAAGAATTTTTTCCTTTCTTTTTTTTTTTTTTCTATTTTCTTCAAATAACACGAAACGAACACTGATGTCTGTTAACTTTATAGATAATATAATAAAAAGAACTGTCGTTCGGTTGAATAACTGTTCACATTTTTAGGTCAGTTCTGACGACCTATACGCGGTCGTGTGTTCACCGATCTGATGATATAGCGACTGAGGGAAGAGGTTCGCTTAGGAGAGAGAGCGAGAGAGAGAGAGAGAGAGAGAGAGAGAGAGAGAGAGAGAGAGAGAGAGAGAGAGAGAGAGAGAGAGAGAGCAGGAGAGAGAGCAGGAGAGGCGTTTCCGAGGCAAGTGGGGAGAATAGACCAAGTCATGTTAAACACACGCGCTGATTGCAGACAAAAATAGCCATACGACAAAAAAGAAAAAAAAAAATTTCGAATTATTATTACTATATAATTAAAAAAAATAAAAAAACCATTAATAAGAGGAAAAAAAAAATCAGAAGAACAAATATTTCGTGTAACGAGGTTGCGAAAAATTTTTGTTGCGAAAAATTTGGAAAGTAAATAAATAAATGAATAAATTTAAAATTCTATACCAACGATACCTCAAGTTCTTATCGCGGATTTATCCCGTATAGAAATTTTTTTTGTTTTTTATTGTTTTGAAAAACAAAAAATAGTGTAATAACAAATAACGCTAAATAATGATCTGTTTTTCGATTTGCAAAACGTATGTTATTGTCTCCGTCTCCGTATAATTTAGTAGAGTTAATAAATTGGACGTGTTTGTTGAAACCTACGCGATGAACATATGGATAAATACACATATGTATATTTATATATACGTATACCTATAGTAGGAAAATAAATTAATTAAAACCATAGCTCCAATACGCATGTGAGTAGAATATCCAGGGAATTTATATCCCAGGAAATTTGACGTCCAAGCCCTAAGGCGTAACGTCATTAACAAGTATAGACGTATTACTCATTCGTTATATTTCATTCTGATAAAGTTTGCAGGCTTGTTACTTTTTACAATTAGCAATGTGATCGCAGAAGAGAATACGCGAGTATATATGCATCACATTCGAGATATAAAAAAAAAATTATGAAAAATATGAGATGAAGAAGAAGAAGAATACGAAGAAAAAAAATCCGTGTTACTTCCTACCTAAATATTTTCACTATAATGTCATTATTTTTGGAAATAAATGAACTGCGCATGGATAATCTACATAAATACCTACGTGTTTATTACGTGAATGAATATAGACGGTATAGGCGGTTATAGGTACGTGAGTTTAGTGTAAATGAGTTGAATCAGAAATGGAATATGTAATTCGAAATTCAAATGCACCGAAGTATAACGAACGAGAATAAGAACTGACCGCAGGTAAGTAAATATTTCTTGAACAACGTCATCGGTTGAAAATAGTTTTTGAAACTTACTCGTGGAGTTGGCTACATTTTAATTGATCGCACAACGTTTATTGATTTTTTACCTAATCTACATATTCCACGCTAAAGGATTAAAACCACCAGTCGATCTTCTATGACTCGCCTCCGAGTTATACTACGTCGTAACTATATATGTATATTTCGTAATTATTATAACGAACGACGAATTATGGAAGAAGAGAAATTTATGAATCGAAAACTGATTGAAGAGACGGAAAACTCAATTTTCCACTATAAGTAATTATCCTCCTTTTGTCTGAGCGGGTAGGTGAAAATGAAACGTGCTAGTACTACATATGTAATGCGAATATAGGGTTCGTTAACACTTATCGTTAATCTGGTCTAGTTCCTAGCATAAGAAGAACGGCTGGCCTGCATCCAGGTCTTAGGCATTAATAGAACCTCCAAGTAAGACAAGCGATTAATTGACTAGGTTAAATCGGTAAATTTATATTGTATTGTATAATATGTATGTATATTAAAACCCTTCATATCTGTATAATAAAGAAAAAAAAAAAATTTATATATGTAAAATATATATTTTCACCAAAATATTTCAGTCTCTCTCGGCCTGCAATATATTATTTTATTATTCTTCTCCAATCATCTCGGCCTTGCTTCTCTCTTCGTACATACGTCCACGTATCTACATACCTGTATTTGTTACAAGCACTGCAGTGTTTTTTACGCACTTTCAACCTATGGCTATCGCAGATCTTTATCATACCTCGTAAGAGACGAGAATCCAGGCCTTGGTTTAAAGTAGAAGAGGAAAACGGACGTTCGTCCGACCGCTACGCTATTATCTAGCATCCGTTAGAACGCGTTTGAAGATGTTTTTTTTTTTTTTTTTTTTATGTTATCTTTTCTTCGATTTGTTCTAATTAATTTAACCATCAAGATGCATGGATTCATCGATTTTTTAATAAAATTTTCTAATACATAACGAATAAGTGGTTTTAATACAGTTTGTAAATTGTTTTTCAAATGTATACAATTATATACTCAGCTCGTTATACTGCAGTAATTACGTGGTCAATCGGCTTTGAACACATATATCTATATATATATATATATATATATATATATATATATATACATATATATATATATATATATATATATATATATATATGTATATATATACAGTAACTATGAACGTGCGTCACACGCCGTTACGAAAGCAATTAATAAAAATTACGTAAGAACGGAAAAAAATATTTATAGAAGCAAAGAAAGAATGTTTAGAAAAAGATAAATAAATAAATGAACAGAGAAAAAAAGAACCTAGTTGTTTGAACCCCGAAGATTATATGACAATAAACTGTTTATAGTGTGTATGTAAATTGTGAACAGCCCTTCTTCCCGACGAAACGAGCGATTGGCAAATTATTTTGTGGAAAGTAAAAAAGAGGAAAATAAGAAAATAAAAAAAAAAAAAACAAATTTCAACAATCTATTTTCGTCGAGGCTATTAAAAAATAAAAAAAAAAAAAACTCGTCAGTTTTTCAAGAAATAGACTTGGTGGAGTACTTTTTCCTTTTATTTATTTATTTTTTCATGTTCCAAGTAAAAATTTTTACGGAGAGGAATGAAAAAACAAGGCCGATGGGTATGAAAGAATGAAGTGAGAGATTTATCATAGAATAGAACAGAGAAAATGTCTACCTATTTTGAGAACTTCAACTTCACTGCTGCAGCTTATAGCGGCGACAAAGAACTTTTCCGTGGGAGTTCCACTGACGCGAGGTTTTGTTACAGAATAAATTATTCGAACAAAATAACAAAGACTTTTTGGCAATATTATATATATATATACAGATATACGAACGCGATTTTTCTTGGCTTGCTTGAAAAAATTTTCAAAGAATTCTATTAAAAATGATCTTCTTAGTAAAACAAAATGCTAATGCGTAGTATAAGTGAGTATTATTGAGAATTTGCTACCCCACCAAGGGCATCGGAAAACCACTTATACGTATAATACTCAAAGTTCTTTTTTAACTTTCGAAAACTTGATTGATGTTAATTTTTCCCACATGGTATACACGGATGGATTATCGATGTATGGCTAAAATAACGAGCGTCACTTGGTCAATGTTTTGTCATCGTTTAAGGTAACGAATTATTTACTAAAGTTATTATTATATCCGTATAATCGAAAATCAATGAAAAATAAATGAATTAGAAAAGAAATAAATAAAATGAAGGGGGAAAAAATAAGAGAGAAGAAAAAAAAAAAAAAAGAAAAAAAAACTTGACCTTAGTTTATTGGCCTCGTCTCGTGTTTCTTAGTAAATTGATCAGGAATATGTATAGCTCAACAGGCAAGGCCTTAAGTAAAATTATGTAAATCTTTTTGTGTATTTTACTTTTTTCTTTCATAATTTTTAGTACAGTATGACGTATATGCAGTTCTTGAAATTATCCTTGAAAAAATACTGCGGTAAGAGTCTACCTGAGATGTAAGCTTTCAACTTCCGGAAGATATGGTTATAATGGTATGATAGGTATAATGGTGGAAAGATTTGAGGATTGAGAAAAGTGCTTTTTGGAGTTTCCTTTAAAGCCAATGTCACGCCATAGGTATTTGGCACACCTGGCCCTAGTGAGAAGTAACATCGGAAAGGTTCGAGGCATAGGGCGCGGTTAACAGTGCCCGGTGTTAATCCCACGGGATACCTTCTGCAGTCCGACTCTTGCCCCAGCAAAGTTTAACGATTTCTTCGCCGATGCGCCGTGGATATTGGAAAAAAAATGAGGAAAAGGAAAGAATGAAAAAGAAAACGTTAAATATAATGGTAAAAAAAATTGTAAAAGCGAAAAGAAAGAGAGAGAGCCAAAATAGTTGAACGAAGAAAATATAATTCCACACTGCAAGGTATGAGAATCTTTGCGAGCAATTTGTATAAAAAGTATATACACGCGTAAATTTTTTCGCAATGAAAATCGTTGATAAATTTCTGTGATTAAGACAAAATTATGAGAAAAAAAATATCAGAAAAAATGGAAAGATATCTCTGCTCCGGGCACAGCGTGAAGAAGAAGAGTCTCGTCAGATATATACTCGGACAACAATAATTCTCTATCTTGTGAATTACGAGCAAAAAATGAGGATAGAGGCACGGCTAATAATAGAAGGAAAACCAGTTGTTTCCCCTGGGGCAATCTGTGCGAA
The DNA here is from genome assembly GCA_949628255.1 of Macrophya alboannulata. Classification (NCBI taxonomy): domain Eukaryota; kingdom Metazoa; phylum Arthropoda; class Insecta; order Hymenoptera; family Tenthredinidae; genus Macrophya; species Macrophya alboannulata. Next base: position 19,935,715 of record OX451209.1, on the reverse strand, counting down.
AATAATATATATATATATAGGGTGTAGGATAAATAACCACCAAGTTTATGTACTACGTCCACGTACTATGTATCAGTATCTATATATTCAGATGTACACATAATATGTACACGTACGAATACTTTCGCATGCAACGAAAAAGAAAAGGAAAAAAAAATTAACAAAATAAAGAAAATGAAGAGATAGATTGGAAGCAGAGAGATTGAGAAAAAAAGAATAGCTATCAGAATCGATAGAAAAGTACAACTTCATAAGTTTTTCTGCAGATTTCAGATCTCTTGTGCAGGGATTAACGATTAAATATCTCGTCCGGTCGCGGAGTGGCAATTTTTTTAATTCTATTTTTTTTTTTTTTTTTTTTTTAATTCGTCATTTTCGGCGTGTATCTGCAACACGCAACGCCCTTCACCTTGGTCCTTGGTGGGAAGAGACCGGAAGAAATTATGTCCCGGTATGCCACACGGCCCTGCCTTACATCCGGTAAAGTAATTGCGCGTGACCTTGAAATGCTCGTTTTGCAGTAGGTATGAGAATGGTGATTTTTTTTATGCTCTATTGCAACGATGATTTTTTTTTTCTTCTTTTAAACGAGAACGTAAGAGGTTGTATCGGCAACATTTTTTTCATACTTTACTGCAGTGCGACTTCATCGTTATAACTGACCGCGAAAATAACTCAAACGATACTAGATAAAGCTTTGAAGAATTCTTGAAAATTTTGTACTTTCGACATTTTTACATATTTTTTTTTTTTCTTTTTCGGCTTTTCTAGTCCAGAAATCCACTGCCTCACGTTTCCATATAGAATTCAGAACGTCTAGCTGCATTGTTAATTTTTAATATCCTTCACCGACCGACAAGAGCATGTCGCTATTTCGGATGGTTAGAAATTATTAATGCGATATACCTACGTCCTGTTCTCGTATAGGTAAAATTAAAACGGACAATTATATAGAAAATGTTCTACATGATAAAATTAACGAAATTGATCGCGAGACACTAAAAAATTTCGAGTATTTTTCCAACCTGATCCAACGTAACGTTATAAGCAAAGATTAAAACGACCCACACTGCAGGCATACGAGCATTTAAATCGTTTGATTTTTGTTTCTATAATATCAAAAACGTGAATTTCTCTCTAACGTCTAACGATAACTTTTATACCACTGTTTACTTATTTCCCAGTTTACCGCAGTTTATTTCCTCCAGCTCCCTCGATACGTTCTGTAATTCTAGTTCACCTTCGTCATTTTTTCTCCGGTCTATTAATACTTCGGAATAAAAAAAATCCAAAAAAAATTGATGAACTATGTCCTACCGCTGTTAGATTAAACTCTTTCAGAGATCAATATGTTATCCAATTTTGAGTAACTTGCATTTCTATTTAATTGATAGCCAACTAACCGTTTAAATACGCATACACGTCGAATCAATCCCACGACATTATTACGATGAGTAATAAAGTATTCTCAGTTTCTCTTTTCTCTGTATCTCCTTATTTTTCAAAGAACGTACATACGTAGGTTTGAAGATTGATATATATATATATATATATATATATATATATATATATATATATATATATATATATATATATATATATATATATATATATATATATATATATATATATATATATATATATATATATATATATATATATATATATATATATATATATATATATATATATATATATATATATATATATATATATATATATATATATATATATATATATATATATATATATATATATATATATATATAAGTATACATAGCAACAACGTAAAAACCAGACGTGATTGTCGTCGTTGTTGTCTTCATTCGTCGTAAGTATAATATTATAGTAAAACTGCGTAGGTGAAAAGATGATGCGGTAAAATAGATTCAACTATTTTTACAACTAGAGACGTTATTTTCAGGACGAAATATTTGAACGAATGTATGTATGTGCATGTATACGTACAGGGGGTTTCGTACACCTATAGATTGTCTAGTGGCGTCATTTGTGACGAGTACAGTTTTCGCGCCAAAAATATTCTACATATATACCATATGATATGTATAGTGAGTTGTTGAGGAATCCCCCGCGCGAAAAACGCAATAATACGCGGGCATTAATATAAATTCTAAATTATACGAAATATTTTATTTTTTTAAATTCCATGTGACCGTCCATTTAGAACAGGGTGACAAAAAAGTAAAATAAAAATAGAATAAGATAGTATGATGTTCGAACGAACCTGCAAAACCGAATAGGAAAGGAAAAATTTGGTATGTATATAAATGAAAAAAAAAATAATAATAATAATAATAGATAAAGGGAACCTTCTTATTTTTACTACGTAGATAAAATTGTTTTCTCACAATTTGCGAAAAATAATTGCCAATTAAAAATGTGACATCTAAGATGTTGATGCAAAAGAAGAAACATTCTATTATTAGAACACATAGAAAAGAAAGAGTGAGAGAAAAAATATAGAAAAAAAGGAACTCCCTACGTAAACACACTTGTTGAGACTATAGGGAAGGGAAAATATCTTATTATTAAAATATCGAAAACACATGATTTACCTTTGCAGGTAATTTTATCGATAGTTGTTTTTATCGATGTTAGAATGGCTGAGAGTCAATTTGATCGACCTGCATGTACGTATACTTCTGTATAGAGAGATCGTGAATAAAAAAAAACTTTTTTTGTCCTCTCAAAGTCTTTTCTGGGTCAGTCAATGATCAGACATTGAAATGAAAATTCTTATGATAATATCGAAAAAAAATTATGGACTAGAGGGAGGGAGAGGGATGAACGTTGTAATTAAAACGAAGAAAAGTGAACCGTACGGTGTGAAACGGCAGTATTACGTCAAAGAGAAAAATTTGCTGTCGTTAAAAAGTTGGAAAAAAAAAAAAAAAATTGAAAAATTAAAATTAAAACAAAAGAAAGAATTTAGAACAAAATGTAATCGAGAAAAACCGAGAAGAGAGAAGAAAAATAAAAAAAAAGGTAGGAAAGAATGAATTTTTTCAATGGTGAAAAAATTGTCGCGAAGTCGTATTATCATATATATGTAAATGGAAAAATATCCTAAGAATGAGGGAAAAAGGAAAAAAAAAAAAAGGAAATTTGTTAAATATATTTTCATCGGTCCAATGAAAATGGTATTATATCGACCCGTAAACGACGTACTAACGTAGCTGAAAACGTTCGACAACTTTCCGCGAACTTTCGCCAAAGGGTTTTGCGGCGTGGGTTATGTCAGAATATAATGCATACGTAAGGATTCCCCATGACGTAATCTCGATCTATACATAGGTATACACGCCTTTGCTTGTGGAAAATTCATATTTCATAGGGATAAATTTTTTTCTTTTCAAAAATTTTTCTTGCCGCTTTGCTTGTTTGTTTAAAAAAAAATAAAACGAAAAAAAAATACAAAATTCTGTATCCCTTCTCTCATCCTCTGTTTGCTTTTACCGTGAATAAAATAAAATAAAATAAAATAAGAGTAAAAGTAAAATTTTTAATAACTCTTTACTGCCGCCGCGGTAATTTCTATCTATTTGATAAATTTTCTATTTTCTAACATCTCCGATGTTTACGATAACAAGAGTTGAAAATGTGTCCAACATCTGTGTGTGTCGCAATCTCAGTCACCCCAAAAATAGGGCGGTATGTATATACTAAACATGTGCGTGTTTGTATGTATAGGTATACACGAATGGAGTTTTTTATGAGGATCTATCTTACCGACCGAGTTACGGAGTGTCAAGTTGACGTGGTGGCGCCACCTGTCACGTATCTGTCATCCCGTATTTCGTAGTCATTGTTGTCTCTCGTTGCCGAGCAAATTTTCAACCTAGAAAAACACTGGGTCTGCTCAACCTACTAGCCCCGAGGATTGGAACTTGTCCAAAATTGACATAATTTATGAAAATACGCGTCGCCATTCAGTCCATATAACCCATACATCTATCTATCCATCTATCTTTCGAAATATTTCTCTTGCTGATTCTTTTTTCTCTTCTCAATTTCTCTATCCATCTATCTTTCGAAATATTTCTCTTGCTGATTCTTTTTTCTCTTCTCAATTTCCTTTCCTTTTTTTTTTTTTTTTTTTTCTATTTATATACTTTTATTTGTTATTTATCTTGTTACTTTTTTTTTTCTTTTTCCTTTCTTTCTTCTTTTTTTGTACTTTTGCTATTTCACGCTGCCCTGCACTCTTCCGCAGCTACGTAGCAACTAGATTTTAGAAATGGCGGCCATCGTCGTTGCAATACTAATTACCAATGGCCGCGTTCATTAATTTTCCAGCTGATTTTCATCAAATATACATGCATACGCATATGTATATGTATATTTTTTTTCTACATTTTTTAAGAAATAAAATAAAACGATAACCATCACACAGAGTCCAATGAATATTAAACACTATTTCTTTTTTGTTTTTCTAAGCTTCGATTTCGGTGTGAAATTAATTAATTTAATTGCTTTTATTAAATTAAATTATATAAATATATAAATATATATATATATATATATATAAATATATATATATATATATATATATATATATATATATATATATATATATATATATATATATATATATATATATATATATATATATATATATATATATATATATATATATATATATATATATATATATATATATATATATATATATATATATATATATATAATCGCATGTATAGTTACAGCTCCATAGTTACAGCATTGGGTATATAAGTATAGTTCGCAGCAGTAAGTAGCAGCAGTCACGTGAGTCATGTGTCAAACGTTCGCTCCGTACGTCCTTCTAGTTTCGTCTGACGTACCCCGATAGATCGCAATAGTTTAATTACATAATTGAGAAGCTAATAATTGAGTTTGGTCTCATTACAAAGAGCCTCGGCTATATTTAATATTATAATTTATCGATCAGAATCGATATATCTATTATCGACATATCTTTAAATGCGATATAAATATTCGATATGTATGTACGGGAATTTAATACCTCGGAATTATTTCCGATTATGTATAAATCTCGGACGTGCATTCACTCTGACAGATATATGTATAGAAAAGAACCTAAGTGGGTTAGGCATTAAATTATTGGCAAAGAAATTCACCAAAAATTTGATTAACGAATGAAAATTTTTTGTTTTTCATTTTCTCATAATTAGAATAAAAAAAAAAAAAGACAATTGAGGTGAACTTTTATTTATTTATTTTTTTGTTTTATTGAGAAATTGAAACGATTGTGACTAACTCCGTGGGTATATGTATGTATACTCGTCGACGAATGTTTTCAGTAAAGATAATACAGCGATTGCATATCTTCGGATCAATGCTGTTCTATAGAGCAAAAGCAAGACTAATTTTCCGATATTTCCCAACGAAGTTTAGGACTTTGAAGTGAACCCACTTACGGTTATTTTCACCTGTAATTTAACCGGGGCATTTCTTTGCCCATTCATTCCTTTGTCGCCATATTTTCAGAGCCGCGCGGTCGTAAAGTTAAACGTCAAAACTACGCAGACTCGGTTCTACGTATCTTTCAAAGAGACAAAGCTGCCACTACGTCTGTCCGGACGCGTAGTAACGTTTTTTTGGTTAAAATTTTTTTTTTTTTTTTTTTTTTTTCATTTCTAATATTTATCCTCACGTTCGTCTTCTCTCGTTTTTACTTATTTCTATTCAATCACCTTTCTTCTTATTCTTCTTCTTTAAAAAAAAATAGTATTACAAACAGAAAAGTGAAAAAAAAAAAAAAAAAAAAAACTGTTTTATCAATCGAAACGAAACTTTCCCTTCTTTCGATAAACGATAAAGTTCTAACGAAATATATACGCCACGCTTTTAAAAGATTGTAAAAAAATTTTTTTTTCCGATAGCCGCAAAAAAAGAATAAGGAAAAAAACAAAAACTGAAGAAATATCCTTTTCAACGCAGTCAGCACGTGCTCGTCGATAAGATACACATAAGCATTAAAATGCGTAAAAGAAAAATGAATTGATTTTTTTTTTTTTTTTTTTTTTATACACATATATTTACTTTTTATTTGTCTACTTATCTATCTATCTGACTATCTATAATCTACGAGACATTGACGCTGGCTGCTGGACGTGTTGTTTTATAGTTCGGGTCAACGTGTCACCAAATATCTCTCAATCGCAATCTGTGAGCATTGATTATAGCCTGGTAATAGGGTAAAGACTTGACTGAATTCGTTGAAACTATTATTACTATACCTATGTCAATAATACTTATCACATATACGCGAAAAATGATGCTGACTCTAAAATGAATTAGATACGAAAGACACTGACCACTCCAAAGCTATGCTATGTACATATGTATATACCTACAACGCTCTTCAGGATTCAAAGTACACGAGTGTAGGGTCTGATAGTCCGAAAAGTGTGAATTTCAGTACGATATAATGTAATGGTATACCTAAATGATTATTAACTTTGTTTTCAATCGTCGTAGATTGTTTTTTATTTTTATTTTTTCCTTTCGGATAGTTAAGGCGATTACGTCGATTGGTAGGTTCGGTTGATTGGCCCCCGAGCAAAGTAATAGTAACTCTTAAAGAACCAGATTGCCTCTAGTGGCTTTTACAAAATTTCTCGCCCACGCAGTAACCAAGCATAAGAGACGTCGTTAATGAAATGAAAGTCCGAGATGGGAGACAGACAAAAATGTCTCTAGTCAATATTATAATACGGTAGTAAAAGATAGTTTCAAACGATCTAACGCCGACGATTATAAAACAGGATTTCGATGTCGAAATTTTTTTTTTTTCAATTCAACTTCGATACGATCAGTGGCATCAATATTAACGAAGAATAAAATTGAAAATGAATCGGAATGAAAAAAAAAAATTGGAAATGAAAAAAAAAAGAGAGTATAATGATAACTCACATCATTATCGGGCAAATACGTATATATTTTTTATTCTTCATTCCCTCTAAATCTCAGCAGTTCAGATCTAAAATCTAATGATAATGAAATACGGCTCGACACATGTGCGGCGAAAAATCGTTACTCTACCCACGTGTGAATATTAAATAAACCGCAAAACTATTGCGTTTAGTTTTATCTTTATCTTTTTCATTAATATAGCATATATTTTTTTTTCCTTCTAATATTCGGATTGTGTAGATTGATTGGAAACCGGATATTGAAAAAATCTTCGAAATACCATATGTCTATGTATATCATATTAAAAATGAAATCTGCGGTCACGTGCCGCGAGAAGGAGGAACAGAGTTCCACAACGAAAAATATTGAAACTACATATTACGATAGTTTAGTTGTTCCAAGTAAACGATTAACTACTACGTAATCAATCAATAGGAGTCAAGAAATTCCTCGTAAAATTGATTGGCCATGACCACCACCACCGTTATACAAGGCCTAAATTTTCATGGAAATTGAAAAAATAAAAAATAAAAAATAAACAAGAATAAAAATCAAAAAATATTGTTAAAAAGAGTCCAAAGTTTGAAATCAGGGGAACGTCAAACGCTTGAAATTTTTCTATTTTCCATTCGTATACGATGGTGACGACCTAAACTTGAATCCCACAAGCTATACGTGATACAGTTTAAATTAGTTAAAATTAAAACCCGCGTGTGACACAAACTCGACACGACCACCTAACATTGCGAAATTATTTATTAAATTTCGTGATATTCGTATACGGATCAGCAAATAAATACCATAGGGGCGTATTGACCCAGTTACGTAGACAAAAGGTAAATTCTTAGGATTGATACGCAGCTAAATATGTAATTAAGGCATAAGAGGTAAGCTATGTATATTACACATTCGGAGGTGCATAGCAACAACAAAACCCGTAGTAACTAGGTAGTTAGGGTACTCGGACAGGGTGGGATGAGTGTAGTATATATATATACATACATACGTGCGTGCGTGCGCTAAGGGGAAAATTTAAGCGTGAAATAAATAAATGAAAAGTCATTTTTGACCCCTTAGATAAGAGACAATGAGAGATCTAATTGTAACGGAACAAGAAACTAGAAGAGCGAAGAATAAGAAAAGAATAGGAAAATAATTGAAGAAAACTCTTCCTAAGATACTCACTGCTGATTTTCATGCCGCCCAAGGGTGGATTTGTGGGGGGTTTGTTACCCTCCGCAAAGGACGTGGTCCTCGGTCTTCCGCTCATCCTAAATCCTCCCTAAAATAATCGTTTTTTTTTTGTTTCTTGTATACACGCTCCTGGCTCGTGAAACCCCTCGCCGTTTGCGTCTCGTCAAAATTCCCGAAATGATTCCTCGTCGCGGACATCAATGACACCCGATATCACATCGCACGATGTTTTTTTTATAGTAATATATAACCAGGATCGAACGAACTAGTGACGTGACAATTGTTCTTCAGCTTATTATTCACTCGTCAGATATTTGCTAATTATTATTTTATTAATTTTTTTTCAATTTCCTAGTCCTTGTAGTCGTCGTAGTCTTCGTCTTCGTCTTCGTCGTCACCGTCACCGTCACCGTCACCGTCGTCGTTGTCGTCGTCGTCGTCGTTGTCGTAGTCGTTGTCCTACCTTAACCAAGTTCCAAGGGCCCTACGTTTTTAGAACGGTTGATATACACCGCACAAGCTGAGGCTATAGCGCCCAGTCGATTCGTGCTGGGTTGGGTTGCTGCTGCTGCTGCCGCTGCCGCTGCTGGTGCCGTGAAGTTGGTGGTAGTGGTGTTACTACCACACGGCTTGGTTATGGTCGATTTTCATAAATTTCAAACCACACTTTCGTACCAACGATATAAAGTTTCCACATAAAAATGTGCACTCCTTTATGGCCACAATTTCGTTTCACTCACTGATTTTTTTTTTTTTTTTTTCTTTCTTCTACCTTAATACACTCGAGATTTTCTTTTCGTTTTTTTTTTCTACTTCTCTCCTTTGCTCCCCGTGCTCGCTCCGTCCCTTTCTTTCTGTCCGTCTGTCTTTCTTTCTTTCTTTCTCTTTCTGTGTGTCTCTCTTTCTATCTCTCTCCCTCTGTCTCTCTCTCGCGCCTCTGTCCACGGCAACTTTTTTTCGCGCGACCTATCCGAAGTGTCTCTTCGATATTTCTCGCGCTTCGCGTTTGAGCCCGTCAAGGTATTACCTCACAACGTTCGTACACTCGAATAGATAATAACGATTTACATATTTCCAACTATAATTGCACTGTATCCGAACATTTGCGAGGCAATATGATATGGTTGAGGAAAATTGAACCTCTTTCCGACGTCGGGAACCACACCAGCCACAAATTTTTCGATGCCTCCTCAGACATTGACCCGTTCGGGCGAGATCGGCCCACTCGAGCTGACACGGAGATTCACGAACGTGACGTCAGCGACTCCCACCACGGCCGTGGCCGAGTTCACCCGAGAACATGTGGCGCCGTCTCGGATTCGGATTTCGAACTAAATTTATACTCGGAAAAACACCGGCGGGAATTTACGAATTGAAAATTTAGGATATCTCATTATATTCAGCGTTATTCAGCAAATATTTATTTATCAAGCGATCATAAAACGATTTTTGCATATGTTTTGAAATTCACATTTCAGGAATCAATTTTTCTCTAAACGACGATATGCGATATGATGTAACTTTTTCAATAGAAAAAAAAAAAAACTCATCCTTTTCGAAACCTGCTCTTGTTTGAACAATTATGTTTCATGTATTAAGAGAGCATAGTTTTTTCTGAAAATTATTGAATTACTAGAAGTCCTATGAACGTGTCGAGCCAAATCGATTTATGATAATTCCTAAGAATGACTTACCTCAAATATGTGTATGCCATACTTGTTATTCAAAGATAATACCGACGCAAATATCTAAGAGTAAAATTATCCATTTGACTAGAGCTGTAATCGAGAATTCAAACTGTTTTGACAGACTATTATCGCCGTTTGATTGTGTATTATCTTTACGCTAATTATGCAATATTTGTTCTACTCTGGCAACAAATGTAATTCTCGTTTTATGAACGCAGTTTTTAATATCAACAAAAGGAAAATGAAAAAATAAAAGTATCTTTGTATAATTTAAACAGAGACGCAGTACTCGATGGGTAAGTCGCGAGAAGGCAAGTTGAATTTCTACCACACCGAAGCGACGCTGTTTTCGATATCCATACATCGCTGCCATCTGGTGGCTTTCGGTGTTCCAAGAGTTTATCCCCTCCTCTAAAACGCCGGTAGACGCAAAAGGCGCGCACTTTAGTTCAAGTTGCATTTTAGATGCGACAGGCTCAACATCACTTACGGTTTTACCGGTATGAATTGTTATATTTTTTGAGTAAAACACACACGAAATTCAGTACTCTTTCAATAGTTATTAGTGCCAGTTGTGAATTCCAATAAAACTATCCGCAAACAAATTGATATTTAGGTAAGTTTATGTCACTATACCAATTATTAAAGATGGTGAATACGTTTTTTCAACATTTCAACATACGTACGAATTTCAACGAAGGTATTCTAGTTGATGCAACTCTTTTTGAATTGAATATTTTTTACCTGTCCTATCTTCACACACATTGACATATTTAGTTATTGTTGTTCTCCGATATCGAGCTAACCTCTCGGCTCATCGAATGGAAAGTAATTCAGATAAACTTTGCGAAGGTTCGTTAGAAAGCGATAAATTTGTATTCTCAGATTTGTTACCAACACATCGTAGCTGCAAATAGACGTTCGAATAATTTGAAGCGTAAACTGAAGACATTTGTTTATCACTTTTATGAATGAAAATGTCATTCCAACGTTTCGATATTATTTATTGCTGATCGAGTATCGGTTCCAAAACTAGTAAACAATGTTTCATTTCGAGAAAATCATCCACATAGCTTCGTCTTCGTTGAATTTCCAACTTTTCGAAACGTCTTGGTTAGGCAAAGTCGACAATGGTGTACGATTACGAAAATTGAGCTTATTCAGTTCATAGAAATATTATTGCTAATGAAAAATCCTGTAATTGTACAAATTATTTGTATTTATTAAAACCCTGCAGTTGAAAAAAAAAAAAAAAAAAAATGAGTCCAGTCCTGATATTTCAATCCAAAGTTACGTGAATTTGACAAGTTTTGAAATTTCAATTAAAGTGGCCAAAACATGTTCCGTCAAGCCATTCAGAAATAACGACCCAGTTCATATTAGCCCATTATTTGCCTATACCGAAGATGTGGTTCATCTTAGAGAAACTTTTCTTTTTAATTGCATAAATAGTACCCGAAAGTTAGACGACTTTGCATTTTTTTTTTTTTTTTTTTTTTTTTAATATGCAATCGTAAAGTGCTATTTTTTGTCCGAAAGAGTTTTATAATATGGAGCTAGGGAAGACTGCAGGAAAATTTTTTTGTAGAAACTTGGTGGTCCATCTCCGCGCACTTAATCCCATGTAATTAAATCCGAATTTGAATAAAAACTTATTATAGTTGAAATCCTTAATTAACGTTGAACGCGTATATACGTACAGGTATACTACTAAAAATGGTGAAAAAAGCTTAAACGAAGTTCGCCCTACGCATCGTTACCCCAAACATGTTCCTGCAAAGGTTCGTTAGCTTTGCATGAGCCATTGGACAATACTTAATCCTCTCTCGCGCGAATTTATGTCCCCGATTATACACGCAGTTTTAGGATTCGGTACGGTAGATGCAAGGCAACCAGAGGGGTTCATTTTCTGATAATTCAATTCGAACTCACTTCATGGTATACGGGATATTCTCACGTTGAAAAAAATCCACCGCACACAGACTTAGAAAGGGTTCTTGAATTAAGACTAATAAGAAGTCTTATACGGTTTGAATACTGCAATTTCCAACGGCGATCTGGACCAACTCTATTTTTACAGCCTACCGATTATTTATTTTCGGAAATCAAGTTCTAAAATAAATTTCTGTAAACGTGTAAATCTGTAAATCACACATCGCCCTTATATTTTTTAATCGTAGACCTATAATCTCGAAATGGAACGAATAACACTCGAATGAATATAAATCCTCGTTATGTATATGCGGATAAATTTGAATATAAATATTTTTTTTTTTCACGAATATATCGGAGAATTTTTACCGACACGGTAAATTTCGAACATTGTTTAGAATATATCCACGAAACCCTGCTACCTACGCTCGCCCTAAAAACGTTCGGTATTTTTATGTCCCGGTATGCCTACTGTTAGCGTTTTCGAACGAATAAACGTCACGTTTTTAGCCACGAAGTTTAGTACGCATTATTCAAAACCCGGTTAAATTACGTGCGAGTTTCTCTAACTAATAGAGTTTCAACTAATTCAACAAACTTTTCTCAAGAATTTCAAGCCTCAACAATACCAGCCAATTCGCGACCCTTCTCTGTAACTTAACAAAAAATATTCGCATCGACTTTCACAGAAACACGTCGTGAAATTCTGCACTAATTTTAACGCGGAGATGAAAGTGTATCCCTGATTTTTACCCTCCTAAAAAATTACCGAGTCTAGATCTGCAGTCGCAAAATGCAAATTTTGTTTATTAGATTAAAGTGGTGTTGATTTTTAGACAAGTTCAATAAATCAATCAATTGTTACTCGTATTCGAAAGAATGAGTAATAAACAAAAGCTAATTAATTTATCGATTTTGTCTAGTACCGAGCCACATCATTATTCGCAGTTTATGACTGTAGGTGGGTGGATCTCAACTGACGCGATATTTTGCGAGAATAATTTAGCCGCGAGCTTATTTCATGGTGTTTTATACCGCGAACAGGTTCGTTTACTTTACGGTTTATATAGTATTTCTACTTAAAATTCTATCCTCGAGGGAATTCGTAATCCACAGAGGAGCTACGAGCTATGAATTTAAGTATATATACACCTATACTCTTCATCGTATTTACATGACGTGAGATAATTTTATTAATTACCACGAGTTTCATGAGTACATACATAAGAAGTGAATCAGCGGATCCGCTGAACATGAAACAGATTCATTTCAAAAAGCAGATAAACTTCGGCCTTTTGAGTTTTCGACTTACCTCATTATAATCGAAGATATTTTTCTCGCTGGGAATAAAAAAAAAAAAAAAAAAAAAAAACGAAGGTTTTCTCCTCTGCAGTAAAGGGGGGAAAACGAAAATTTTCAATCAACAGATTCGTGTTGTTGACGAATCCTGACGAGTTTAATTAACTTCTTGATTATTCAATCCCTCGTGATCAAGTGTTAAAACACAAAGGAGCTCCTTATATTTTATAATTAGTATTATCCTCGAGGCTATCTAATATACCAATATACCCTCCTGAAAAAATTCCCCGCTGACTTTTGATTAACTCGAGTATAAGTCTAAACAGCTGAGGGGTGAAAATTTTTTTTTTGAAAAATACCATTGTTCAAGGATTATAATAGGCACTCCGATTCTCTAACTGCTTTTCACACCGCGGGGAGGGACGAAAACATTTGTATCAATCAATGCTAGACTGCAGTTATATGCCTGGAGTGAAAAATGAATCGCGGTAGCTCTTCTAATGCGACCTTTAAACGACTGGGCGATGATTCATTCATTCAATTCTGATTTGTGATTCAACGATTCAAGTTACGGTAACTTAAAGTTGCAGCGGTTCATTCGTTACGATTCTAATGTCACCGCCCTGCATCTGCCTTTCCACTTGCATCAATCATTTTCACTTGGATAATCATTCTGTCTTTGATATTTGAAGATTTCGCGATCTACACCAACTGCCTTCACTAAACTCTTCTTTTCTTTGGCCAGAGATCAAGAATCTCACACTAACCATAGGATGATTCATTCAATCCGGGATTAAGATAATAACAGGAGTAAAAATCGCTTACTCTCGATTCGTTCGAATTATTATTAAATACCATAATCCGATGCAGCCCTTAAAATAACGAAAGATTGATAATTTCGCTTAGTGAAAATGAAAATCGATCGAATCACCCGAATTATAATTCAATAACAATTTCACGTCTCGTGAGCTGTCTTTGAGCACGTATCATTCCCATCATTTTGAGTTGAACTAAGTTGGCGCCTTTGAAACTTGAGGATCGTGGTTTGTAACTTCTCGTAGTATTCAAACTTTGGCCACAGATCAAAGAACTAGACGCCCAGACAGACTACTCGGAATGAAACATCTATATGTATAGGTGTAGAATTTGTTGGAAAAGTTGCGAGAAAATTCGCCCAGTAACGAGGCTTTGGCCTGAATTTTCTTGTACAGTACGTGAATATTTGAAAAGAGAATATAGAATCGATATATAATTGTTATAGTTGTAAATTTTGACTCAACACCAAGTAAAAGATTATTATACACATAATTTCCAATCATACGTGACTGTTTCGGAAACAAAGATATACACCAAATTCCAAACTACTGCAGTATTGCTTCGGGCACGTGTCATCGTAAAGTTCCTGAGTGTCAATTTGAGCATTCGATAGTAAATAGTACGGCAAGACTGGTATTTGAACATAACAAGATAAGTAGCCTCGATAATGTGAACTCCAGCGTATGAATCGTGTGTAAAGAAACAACGTACCGAGCTTTCTTTATCAAGTAAAATTGAGCTGATTAGATCCCTACATACTGAACAGTGTTTGAATATAGGTGAAGCGCTTATCTGAATAGAAAACTATGGAAAGGATGACAATCTCACAATTTCCCGAGCTTCTTGGGTCCACGGTTTGTCCCCTAAGAAGTTAAACCCATTCTGGTGTTAGCGATGCATTAAGACAGTTGGCGATATCTTTGAGAAATTATTGTCTAGAAGCCAGGAAAGTTTCGTGGCATCTACCAAGTTCTGGTATATCCGGTTCTCCGTTGACACAAGTCCGTTAACACCGTTCGTGACTCGGTGACTCCGTGACTCTTGAGTTGTGTGACTTAGACGTGACTTAGAACCGAAGAATGAGAGAGCCTCCGTTTCATTTCTCACAAATATAGTGTATAGAGAGCTGAAACAGATCTCGAGGAAATAAAACGTCGCGAAAACGTTATTCAAACGAGTTTTTCAGAGCGAAGTAAAAAGTTGGCTTGCCTAGCTATCTCCGTGGATATAGTCAGGCTTACGAGGAGACGCCAAGAAACTTAATAAAGTCCACAATAGGAGACAGCGGAGCTTCCAGATACAACTACTCCAGACGTATATCACTTTAACGTTAATTTAGAAAACTTTTCTCTATTAGTTATTGTCAGTTTCCGTATTATACAACAAACAGGAGTGCCCCTATATTATTAACCGTCTCTTTTTTCATCGCTATAATAAATCAACAAAACGGTGAATTTATCAAACTCATTAAACAAGCGTTACTATCGCGTCAAATATTCGAAACGAAGATTATTATATCACATGGAACCTTTCTTTGATTGATGAACGAAATTTCTCCCAAAACTTGTTAATTAGGTACCACTTCACGCGATTGTGAAAACAAGGTCATCATATCAGCGTTTTTTTTTTTTTTCCTTATTAAACGGTAATAGCTAATGGTTATCGGAATTAATTAACAATTATCAGAGAATGATAAAATTGAGAATAATAGCTATTTATGTACGATGCGCAGTACCCTTATTATACCCTCGTTGTATTGCTTGACGGAAATTTCGCGACCCGTACAAAATAATTATCAAGCTTAATGAGGGTACTTGAGTCATTGTGACCTGTTTCATTTACTGAGCACAAAATTGCCTGCGACTGGTTATTTTCTCAAATAGAATATACATGACTGTGAAACGGATTAATTTTAAAAACTTTGTATCGTGGCCCTGGTCAATACTGAATAAATGAAACGCGATTATTCAATGTCGCGTTTACCGTTTGATACCGTTTCACTGAACTTTGATATTGAGTAATAATTTTCAGCACATTTATGAGCAAAGATAAGAGCGCCGTTAATTCATATAGTCCAGAATGATGTTCACTATTCAAAACACGTTTCTTACGGCGTGAATGACGAAACGAATTAAAAATTAAATTCATATAAATTCGTATGAACTCAACATCGTTGGGAAATCTCTTTTGAAATGGTCATGAAAAAAGCTTTATTCAAGTAACCTCTGGAAATATATCTGTCGTTCCCATCTAGTTTTGCAACACTTGAAAGAAACTGAAAAGAAAGATTTATTTCGGGTTCTCCGGATGTGATCTGTTCCAAAGATAAAATACCTAAATCCTCAGGTATGATGAGACCTTCAGGTATAAAGTCTCCACATACAATTAGTGTAATTAACTATTTTACTAATTATTAATTTTATTCAAAAATTTAACGAAAGAGACCAGTGGCTCGCCAGCAGTTTTCCTTCCTCTTATGTAAATATAAATTTCTGTACGTATACGTGTACGTGTACGTGTGTAGTACTACTTGGCATTATGCACACTCGTGTAACGCTCATTTTAGCAAAGCCAACAAAAAATCAAATTATTTTTCAACATTTTAAACGGACTTTAAAGTTTTACCTAAAAAGCGAAATCCACGAACTTTGAAGCACGAATTTTCGTCTGTACTAATTGCACCTGCACCACTAAGCTTAGCTCCCTGCAACAACCTGTCCCATTTCACGGGCTGTATAATACTCAGACGCTCAGGTAACCGCGGTAGGAATCAAAGGACCGTCCGTTTACCTTGGGTACGCAAATTTTATGACCTTTAGCCAAAAGTTTGGATAATTGGAATTTGCAAAGCCTCCGTCTGTCGGGTCGGGCAAAGGACGTCTACCTGTCTCGTAAACACAAAGAGAAATTTTTCAAAAAACCTGGGCAGGTGCCAGAGAGTCGAGAGTATCCAGGTAACATTTACGGAGGACTAAGAAGAGGCGATATCCTCCGTCGTCGAAAGTATCCAAAAACTCCGAAGACCTTTCCAAAGGAGAAGCAAAAAATAAACTAAAATAACCATCGGTCCTAGGTCTCAACAATAAGAAAAGGGTGCTCAGAAATTTTTCTCTATACCTAGATATACATGGGCAAGTATACCTGACACTTACCGCCAGGTACAGTTCGTCGATGTCTTCAAAGAACTTCCGAAGGACCCGAGGTTATACTTCAAAAGATTTCGAAATTTGATTCGGTCTGTTCTTCATCCAACGGAGTGAAATGTTTTAGGCAACCGGTGTTCGCTTGGCGTAACTGTTACGGAGGAGGAATATTTGATTAAAATAATTTCAAATTACAGGCAAATAGCGAGGCAAATTGTTTTCAAGCTTTGTCTCCTTACAATTAGCCATATTATGAATAATTATTGTTAATCAGATTAACGTCACTGCGACGATGATGACGAGATATACATATAGGTATACATATTTAACTGTTAAATTTAGATGGATCGGTAATTTGTAGTAAGTACTTGAAGTACTCGACTCCCTGAATAGATCGAACAGTTTATGTTAAAGCTTGATGCTCGGTCTCTAGACAAGTACATCTGCGGCGACGTATAGTGTCATCCAATAAATAGGCAGTTTTGAAGAGCCGGGCAAAGTAGAGGGAATATTTAGGCAATCAAATCTCGATTTGGCAGATGGTATATGCTCTTTTTCACATCCGTATTTACGCAACAATGGTTTTGTCGCATTCGGTACGCGTGCCTAACTACTTGACTCTTGTAGCACACTTAGGCTTCAACAATGAACGAATAAACATATGAACCGGACCCAGTCTACGAGCCACATATGTCTTCAATTTCGGCTGAATGGTCGTGAACGTTGATTCATCATTCAAAATCTCTCGATCGACTTATCGTTAGTCTTTGAAATTATTTCAATTCTCATTCGATCGTAATGTCCAGGGTGGTTGAAATGTAATCGAGTTAACCCCCCGAAAACTTAGAATCGTAACATTCGATTTCTTCTTCACCTCACGTGAATTTTTCCGGATGATATTAGTGCTCGAAATATAATGTGGCTTATATTATTCTCAGATAATCTATGCGACTCTTGAAAAATTTCCAAACCTAATTCAAGCAGAAACTATGTATACATAGTATATATAAGTATATACACAGTCATTGTTAACTGATTGCCAGGGGTGTGGGAGCGAAGCATATACATGGAATATCTACATACGTATTATATACCCTTGGTTTTGCCAAAGGGTATTAAAATAATCCGAATTTGATTCGGAGGATGGTTGGGGTTATAATCCTACTCCAACTGTAAAACTGCGGAAACGTTGTCAGTCAAAATTTTTTTTTTTTTTTTTTTTTTTTCAATTTAAGCAGCTGAGTTCGACGTAGATATTATTGGTATATGTATACAGTAACATTTTTTCATCCTCATTCCATAAAAAAAAAAAATTGGATCCCCATGGACAAACATGATACATTTTTGAATCGTTATTATATACTCGTTCGATGTGATTGAATTTTTTTTTTTTTTTTTGATGGAATATTCATTGGCCCCATCGCGCGTTTAGTTTTCGATTGATAAATAAATGGTATACCTACCTATATGTTTTTTATTATTTATATTCTTCATTTTCTTCTTTTTTTTTTTTTTTTTTCATTTTTTCACACGGTCGTTATTTCGCAGCTGTAGCCAATAATTATTCATCCTTAAAGTAAAACAAATATTAGAAAGCAGCAGAATTACGATCGCCAGATGACGTGCCGTTCGTTAATATACCAAATGCATGCATCCTGTTTCTGACTTGACTCAAGAACGTTCACTCTCACGGTCGCGTCAAGTGCAGCGTGGCTAAAAATACAAATTCCGAATCTCCGAATATCCTTGTGAGACCCCTCCGTCACGTGCTATGCAATAACAGATCGGGTCACGTTTTGCGATGCAGAACTGACCGCTGCAGTAGGTGTCGATCGACTGTGCAGTTAGTAAATAATAAAACTAAATCTATTTAGGTATATTTTCGGAAGTATTGAGAGGAACAGCACCTGGAGATTGGAGATTTTCGTTTGGTTTTAATAATTCTAGATTTTTGTGCTTTCGCGTAATGTAGCAAGTTTATTGATTTTATTTTATTTTTTTTACATTTACCTCCCCGTCTGATAGGAGTAGTAAAACTAAAAGCTGGTCATTCCCCGTATAGAATTTTTTCCACTCATCTTCTGCAGGCTGTTCATGTTTAATCAAGTTTAAAAACGTTTTATTATCACTGGCGTTTCACGTATTTGAAAAGTTTTAACGTTTCTAAGGGAATGTTTTATGAGCCGTGCAGAATTGCGCCACTCCGTGAGTAAAACTAGGAAACTTGCAGCTCACGCTCAATTTTCTTCGTTCACTTCTGGTATCCTTGGTATTTTCTTATGTAATTGAAATAATTCCAGGACCGACTATAACTATTCGCTTACAAATTTGATTAAAAAATTTGACGCTATACGATTTTCCATCGTTTATACTCTCGGCTACCACGAAATGAGCTTCAATTCGGTTATATTCTATATCACAGACGATGAACCCGATCTTCAATTTGCCAAACGTTCGAAAATCACTTTCGAAAAAATTAATCAGCTCGTTTTGAATAACGCTAAAGTTTGAGAAAACAATGTATAACTTTTTTTCGATCGCTAAGCGAGCTGATTCGCGCGAAATTCTTGCGAAAATGAATACGAAACTTAATATATTATATAATTTAACTGTTAATAATTTCAGTCTAATCCACGAAATTACTTTGGTGACACAATATTATCATTTCCGAAGAATAAATAAAGACTTAATTTCGCGATGCTTATAAAAAAAAAACTTTTAAACTCGTCTTTTAATAACTAAGTTAATCGGTGGATAATGATAACAGAATGGAATACCGCGGACTAACTCCAGGCGGGATAATTTAAAATCTTTTTTGTGGCGAAGGGTGCAGATTCTTTAAAGACCCAAGACACTTATTCCGGACCTCACGGTCGCCAATATCTCCGTAACTTTATGATAAGTTGATATACCCCGGGATAAAACTCGTGTAATTTTATCAGATCCCTAAACCGACCCGTATTTTTTTTTTTTTTTATTTAACTTTTCTTTGTCTTCTCTTTTAAATGGTTTTGAAACTAATTTTTTTTTTCTTTCTTAACATAGATTGAGAGACAAAATCGTCCGAAAAATTCATTCGTATATCATGAACTCGAAGCTTTGTTATATGTGAATCAATCAGTCTATGAAAATATTCGCGACTATGAGATCGAAGAGTGTAATCAGCTTTTAAAACAGTCATCAAAAAGGTAGTTCAATTTATTCGAGGAGCACTTATCGTTAAAATCGTTTGAAAAACGTCCGAGGTAGACCGGGTAGACGTCAGGGCGACGGTCTATAAGGCCTGGCGTGATGCGTGCAGTAAAGTCTTCATATCGCATAGCTATATAAGGTATACTGAGAGAATAACCTATAGGGCATAGATGTATACCTAAATGCATTATTCAAGAGGGCCGTGCCTAGATATATACCTACCTGCACCTATATACATTGCATTTACGTTACTTCCACTAGATTAAACTTGCATACGATGATACTATATAGCTAATGCAAGTATACATGTATTTGCTGTTCCATGTCAGCTATGTGTATATATACACATATATACGTATACATACGATACCTACATGTGTAACTGGCTACACGAGTAACATGCGACATGTGACGTGCGACATGCGACTTGGTTTTGAACAATGGAACCAGTTGGCATCGTCCAACGGTTAACAGGGGGGTTGAATTTTGATTTTATTACCAATCGGCGGTGAATCTCCCTCTATACACGTAGATATCCAATATGAGTAACAAATAGCAGTGATAATAATAATGATAATAATAATAATGAAATGTCTTCATACCACCGAATATATACTACGCGTATAATGTACAGGGAGTAAAATATATGTCAGGCTTTTTCGAACACAGAATGGATAGTAAAAATTTTTGTTGATAAATTGTCAAGGCAGTTATACGTATAGACACAGCCAGTTGGCATAGTTTTAATAGTTCAAAATCCACAGTTGTTCCAGCGCAAACTTCCGGAAGAACAAATCTCTGGGTATACTGAATATTTGACTCACAATCAGCTGGTGTTATCAAAGTATACAATGTTATGTATGAAGCAACGTTGAGCTACTGGCGCAACCATAGGGGCTGGTGGTAATAGCGATTAAAGTATTTCGGTAGCTAAAATACCTCTGCTCTGCAGTTAACCGGCGTTAAACTTCCTGTAAAATATTCCGTGTGTTTATCGGGCCTTTTCTCGAGCTTTTGGCACCAGAGAATTAACGGTAATTTGAACCTTCGTGCATCGTTGTATAAAACTAAACAGCCCGCAACGCCATGCGCATATTGTACCGCGGGACTTAGACATGCGGATTATTATTCGATGCTAAATTGGTAACAGCGGGACGAGGCGGAATTCACGGATTTTACCAGAAAACCCTTGACGGAGGATTTACACGAAATTTATCCACGCGAAAATATGTGTGTAGGTATGCGTACAAATACGCTAACCCCTTGCAGGCATTGAAGTCAAACTTTTTAAGTCCGAGGGATTTCAGCATTGTTTTCACTTTTCGTTTTAATAATAATAATAATAATAATAATGATGATGCTGAGAATATGAAAGAATTCAAAGTATATAATAAAGTTGTAAACTATGTGCTGCACGCTGATGAAAAAAAAAATTCATTAAAATTTCAACGAACCATTTTACTACCCTGAATTAGGGTTTGTTGTCGCTTTGTCTGGAGTCTAGACGACTTATAATTTCAATGCTTAAAGATGCGCCACATAAATCGACCAGCAAGTGAGAAAATATTTTCCTTAAAAATTTACCTATTAATAAATTAGTTTTGTTAACCCCTTGATTCCCCTTTTCTCTTCTGGTTCCATCGACAGCGCTAGCTTTTCTCCCCGCTTAACCCCTATATCCATCGTCAGTCACCAGAGCCATTATTCTCAGGGTATACTGGGAGTCCCCGAGTTCCTCGTATCCTCGGTATACCTCAGCTAGTATAAGTCGCGACGAACCCCTTATCTTAAAACGCTAAACCGTATTTAACCCTTAGTTTAAATTCAAGACCATACCCACGTTAAGCACCGTCGCCACTACCTACCTATATATACGGATCTCTCTCGGGCGGATCTCTCTTATAATCATTTTTCACTCTGGTTACAGAAACTTCGACCGGCTTGGAGAGAATTTTCACCGTTGATAAACAGCGGACTATCAAATTTTGTAAGTATGAATATTAGATGAGCACTTTTTGCCGCTTCTCTATAACAGTATTATCTTGACAAATTGTCACTGCAGTCTGCAGAGCTGAGACAGGCACGACTATATTCCGTTGGATGGAAAAACGAAAAAAAAAAACAAAAAAAACAAAAAAAAAAAATGGCGTCAGTTTTATGAGGATTAAGATTATATCGGATAAAACCCGGTATAGTTTCTTCTTTTTTTTTTCCTCGCCTTTTTTTGAGCAGAAAAAAGATTCGTTCGGAATTTTTTTTAATCCGATTTCGCAATATCTGCTTATGATAATTCGCCTGTGATCAGTGAGTTGTTAAAAAAATTATCTAAACCATGCGAAAGCTGATATATACGTATGTAACTAAAGTATGAAGATAATATATAAAATGCGAGGTTGATGAGGTTGAGTAGTAGAAAAAATTTTTTGCCAACTTTTGCGTGAAATTACTATAATAATAATAATAACAATAATAATAACGTGAGATGAGAAAGAAGAGCAATAAAATTGTGATATTCTTACGATCGTGAGAGTGGGGGGAGTTGTCCGAGTATACCCATTCCATGGTGCTTTATATTATAAGGGTTTTGTGCTTTGGTATATACGTTTTATCTCTATAACATATACCCAGGGAAATACTAAGTACAAGACCGCGTTTCATTTCGCCTGGTATCACCCGTTAGAGAAACAGATTATCCAATCATACCGAGCTTTGATACGCTTCAGTGAAACCTGCCCGACCGTAACTTAAGTCTCTTTCTCTCCCTCACTCTGTTTCCCTTGCTCTCTTATGCTATATATGGTATATACTATTATATGTGTATATATATATACATGGGTATATATATATATATATGTATATTCCTGCGGTGTACAGCATGTGCAGTTTGAATCTGAATGGGCGTCTATACATACATTATACGCACATGTATGAATTTTATGCGTTTCCATTATTCTATCAACATACATAACACATACACACACACGTACGTACGTTCGTCTATCTGTCTGTACCTGTGCCTAGGTATGTATCAAAGTTTGTTGATATACCGTGGAAGAAGGAGAAACTGAGATAAACAAAGGGAGAGTTGCGCGGTATCACACATATTATTATATGGCTATATATGTTAGTCGTTATAATTTTGTATATCAGTATGTATATATGCTACTAGCAGATACTACGGTGTACATACATAATATATATTAGATATCTAACCCCAAGTTTTTGCATGTGATATCTATGAAATATTAGATATGTGTTATATATGTATGTATGTACAGTCGGGCGATAAAGTTCTTGGAGGGTCGAAATTCAGGCTCAATAACGTTTCAGTGTCTACGCCGTTGAGCAGCCCCCTCGCTTCGCATACCCCGTTCTCTGAGAACGCGAATCGGGCAGACTACCTACTCAAAGTAAAGTAAGAAATACTTCTTGAATATACAGGGTGTCCCAGAACTAAATGTCCAGAATGAAAGGTGGCCTAGAGGAGGTCGAACTGAGTAAATTTTCCCGAAGAACATGGGGTCTGCGAAGTCGCGTTCGCGAGATATCACAGGTTAAAAAAAAAAAGTATCGCTTTGCGCCGCATCGCGTCGCGTCGCGGCGGCGCAAAGCGATACTTTTTTTTTTTAACTTGTGATATCTCGCGAACGCGACTTCGCAGACCCCATGTTCTTCGGGAAAATTTACTCAGTTCGACCTCCTCTAGGCCACCTTTCATTTTGGACATTTAGTTCTGGGACACCCTGTATATAAAAAATAACGCATCGATGGGCCTGCTCAACAGCGTAGACACCGAAACACCTGAGCCTAAATTTCGACCCTCCAAGAACTTTAATACCTGACTGTACGTATGTGTATAGAATGAAACGTAGCGATGGGGATTATACATATATATGGGGTTTGCGATGTGCGGGAGATGACGTAACGATAGGAAACGGAAATAGAAATTAGGACAACGACGACGGGGTTCCGCGTGTGCGAGATATATATTTCCGAGGGTAGAGGATGAAGAAGGAGAAGTAAGAAGAAGACCCTTTTTTTTATGACAATGAAGATATAAAAGTTATTTATTGGAATGCAGTTACTGCCACGAACGAAAGCCAACGCTCCCTTCTCCCAGTTCTTTCGATCTCGAATCGATCAGACTCGGATTTCATCTCGATTCCACTTCTACGAGAAGCATTTTATAATACAGATACATACGTGCGGGTATGTGTGTGTATACATATGTATCACAGGTCGTCTACCCTCTTACACAACAAAACGGCTATAGATGTTAAATGTGTATAAAAAAAAAAAAAAAAAATGAAAAAAAAATGAAAAAGAATATAGAAAGAGCAGGGGCGAGATGATTCACGCAACATTTCGCTGTATGAGGTAACGCGTCGGAGTGCTTTGCGAGGTTTTTGGTACGGTTAGCTAGCTGGCTCGAAATTCAGGAAATATTTCTCTGGCCCACTTTACTTTGCTTGTATTGTGCCAATAAATCAGATCCGTCATGCGAGTATGTAAAAAGGTTTGGTGTGAATTCTGACGTGAGTGATGTTTAGTTTATCTGATCATGAACGGATCTTCTTCTTTTTCTTTTTTTTTTTTTTTTTTTGTAACTTTTTGTCCTTCTTCTCGTAGAGAACGAGAGAAAAATGAAACTACAAAATACAGAAACGGATGGAAATCGAATGGAAATTTTTATACCATGATTATTCTGGCTCGAATTACCGGATCAACTTGATATTTTTTTCCGGCTATATAGTAGCAATTCTCTTTTCTGGTTTGTTGGCCTTTTTTTTCTCTTCCTTTTCTCTTTCTTACACTATTTACCGGTCGATTTTTATCGAATTACGTATCGGAATTAGTCAGCCCAGAATGAAGATTTCGAAATTAGATTTCCACTCGTGCCAGATGTTTCCTTCTTTGCCGTTCAGCGATCTGCAGCAATCGCTGACTCTCTGCTGCTCTGCCCAGATCTCACCCTTCAGAATATATACTAACAAAAAAAAAAAAAAAAAAAAAGAAAAAGTCAAACGTCTTTAGCTGGTAAATACCTATAAACTATTTTCCGAGGGAAATTTCGACATTCTATAATTCGACAGGCACGGGGATTCTGGTCATTTAAAATACTCGGTGAAGAGTTATAAAGCGGGTTTTTAGTGATGCAAGATGAACGTATTATATGTATATAATAGATTACGTGATAAAAATTTAAAGGTCGGGTGAATCGTCGCGCTTCAAGTAGCCTATTTTCTTATTTATCTCATCGTCCTGGTGGCACTCGCGGGAATACATAAGATATGAGAGATCCGTTCGAAAAGCTTTCGACTGGTCTGCAGAGGCTAGTACCCACTCCTCTGACGATAGATTCCCGCGACCATAGACTCGCATATACATATTATATAAAGATAAGAAAGTTCTCATCCTCGTGTCCTCATATTTTCCCCCCGTTCGGATATCATCAACTCGCGAATCGCGCCTGGGGATGTTAAGTTTCTTTTTGTTTTTTATTCTCATATAACAGATATTTTTCTCTGTCTACATCCTACGTAGTCGTATGGTCAATTCTATCCCTGCAATTGGATCGGTTTCCGTACCCTTGTATTAGTTATTTATTATTAATTTGAGAACTGAATCCTTTTCATGAATATACCATGTCTGTGTGCTACGAAATTCTCGACGGAAGGAGCGAGAGTTTCGAAAGGCAACGTTTTGGGTATGACGTCACCGGCCCGTAACTACATCTAGGCGAATCGAAAATGGGGTTAGCCTTCGGTGGGATGAGAATTGGGGTGGTTTCGGGCCGTGCTACCGGTCTTCAAAGGGCGATTTGTCGACAGTCGACATGACAAAGACATTAGTGAACCCCCGCCATTAAGAGAAAAAAAATTGGGGAACGGGCATGGCACCCGTCTCCTTGCGGAAATTCTACTTAAACGATCTCAAAGGATGTCACGGGACAGTAAATTGATTCACTCTTGATTTCATTCAAACGAAATCGAAGAGAAAAGAGAAGAAAAAAAAAAGAAAAAACCTGAATGAATGTAATTGCTGTTTCTCGGAGGAATGCAATTTTTATTGATCCGCTTCCCACCCCCGATATCAGAACTTCGATTACGCCCTTAGCGTGAATCTAGAATCCGTGGAAAGGACATCAGTTTTTAGTTTGATTTTCAGCGGGAGAAAAGAAAGAAAATAAAATCGCGAAACGTTTAGAAAAAAGAAGAAAAAATGATCGATAAATGAACAAAAAATAAATAAAACTTTCCGAACTCGTGGAAGTTTCTCATCAACGTCACGCGACACTTCAGTCTTGAACCCTTCGCACGGAATGCGTCGTGAATGGCTGAGCGAACGCCATCCTCCCATCTTACACGCTATGCCAGTTCCAAAATAGTCGCGACATGAAGACCGCGGGAGTTTCACGGGCAGACAACTCGTCGCCTTTTTCTCAATTTCTCCCGACTATTTCGAAACTACTTTTTTTTTTCCCCCCTCGATCCTCGTATTATAGTCTCGCTTTTATTTCGCGAGATTCTCGTTCTATAAAAGACGGGGTACCTCGGTACCCGCTATTCAAATCTGCACATCATTTACTTCCCAATTTTGAGTTGCAAGAATTCTAGCAGTATGTTGAAAATTTTTCAATTTAAGGAACTCCGTGAACCGTGTCGGGAGTGCAGAGCTTGCTTCTTTCGTGACGAACCGCGGCGTCGTTTTCCAAAGTGCGAAGGAAAACTCGCTCGTCATGCGACGAGAAAGCGCGTTTTTTACTTCCCCAAAATAAATTTCCTCAGACAGTTTGTCTCCTCCGGCTAGCGCCATATCCGTTTGACATTTTCGTCCAAAATTAAACGTTGAGAAAGTAAAAAAATGACGCGGTGATCCACCGTCAACTAAATAACGGTATTATAGTATCGGGCTGTCTGCCAGAAAATCAATGATAATTAATTTTAATTAAATATCCTCATTAACGTCACGTTCAAAATGTCAATCATCTCGTACCTCGGGATGAAAGTCTAAATAAAACTGATAGAATAAGTAATAATAGCCGTTTTATAGCTGTAATAACTTCCCCAACGATAATTTCTACACTGCAGGTACGTCACACTCGTTATTATTGCATTCTTTATCACACGGGGTGGCCCAGAACTAAATGTCAAAAATGAAAGGTGCCCTGGAGGAGGTCGAAACTGAGTAAATTGTCCCGAAGAACGTGGGGTCTGCGAAGTCGCGACGCGTGATACCAACGATTAAAAAGTATCGCTTTGCGCCCGCGCCCGCGGGCGCAAAGCGATACTTTTTAATCGTTGGTATCACGCGTCGCGACTTCGCAGACCCCACGTTCTTCGGGACAATTTACTCAGTTTCGACCTCCTCCAGGGCACCTTTCATTTTTGACATTTAGTTCTGGGCCACCCCGTATACCGATAGATGTGTAAAAGATATTCGCCGAAAGAAATATAAGACCCATCATGCACGGGCGTGTTCGTATCTCGTGGGATAATAAAGATCGATCGATCGGGTACGGACACCGTATACATATAGGTCCTAAAATTTTAACCTGAGTTGCACGCTGCATATGCTGACACTGTGAAAAAAAAAAAAATAAAAAAAAAATAAAAAATAAGAGGGAAAGTTGCCGGCTAGATTTAGTCGGATAACATTTTTTTACGCTTAAAGACCCCCGCTTCGACCATCTGTCGGGATTCGTGAGGTATACATACCTGGGCAGGATGATTCGAAACCTCTTTGTTAAAGAGACGTTGAGGGTGAGGAATAAGAAACTGGAAAACGTCTTTTTTCGGGGGAAAAAAAAAAAAAAAAAAAAAAAAAACAGAAAATTGTAAACGAGAAAAGAGAAATTAATAATTCAATCTTCAAGCCCCGGTTTCTCCGCGGGGATTCTCAAGTTATGAGATATAATAAAAAGAAGCGTGGATTCGTAACTCGATATATTAAATCAGACTTTGTACTCTTTCGTCCGGTTTGGGACAGCAAAATTTTCCAAAAATTGACATTCGAATTATACATCATTTGTTCCAAAAATTGAAATAATATCTTTATATAATGTTGGTTGAATAATCATTTTATACAGTCGTTTTATATATCTATTATACAGTGGTTCAAGTTTCTTGAACAATAAATAACGAATGAAGTATACATATATCTAAAGGTTGTTTTATTGAGATCGAACTAAAAGTTTATCGAGGAAGTCTTCAATCTCGATTTGGTATAGCTAACGTAAGACCGAGCCGTAACACAGCATGAGATATATTAGGCAGTACTAGATCTCTTTGAAAGGATGTAGTAATGCGTAGGTGGTTGACAAAAAAAAAAGGGGGGGGGGGGGGGGGGGCGGGGGGGGGGAACAAAAAAATAAAAAAGAGTGTCTTTCGTCGTGCATGAAAGATGTATGTATATACACATACGTATATATAGGTAAAGTAAAGGATATACGGGGCATATATAATATACAGAAGGGCGAAATAAAAGTTGACCATAAAAGTTTAAGCGGGTGGTTCGCTGCGCCACGAGGGAAGACGGAAGGCTTTAAATAATGCAAAAACATTGATTTTATGTATAAAAAATGAGACGTCAACTCTGAGAAAGAAAAAAAAAAAAAAAAGAGAGAAGAGAAGAGAAGTGACATGGAACAGCGTAGCTCAAGTTTTGTCGTGTTATTAATTTTTCCTGTAAATTAAGCTCGAGGAACGAGCTCGGACTAATGAATTTTATTAATCACTTTCCTCGGGTAATCATCTTTTATTAATATATACTTTTCGACTAGGCAAACCCTGGAGCAGATATTTCTAACCGTCTTTTCTGCGCTTGCAAGTATCCCTTTTTCCACTTCCCTCGTGAATGGTTATTCTCTTTAGTTATTTCTGGAAAAACTAGAGACCAGGGAGTTTCGCTGAAACCTGTATTTGCTATTCCACTGATCCTCCGTACCATAAATTCGCCTTATTGTCAGATACCAGAAAAAAGAGAAACACGGAAAAAAAAAAGAAAAAAAAAAAAAAAAAACTGGAAAAAATTATATTAAAAAAGTTTTAAACCAAACTAAAGTTAGAAAAGTTCTAACTCGTTCAAAAGAGTGACAGTCGTCGTAAACTTCTGGCCTATACACTCGGCTGCGACCATCCCCGTATACCTACCTATACAAATACGTACGTATGTATATAAGCATTG
The DNA here is from genome assembly GCA_949628255.1 of Macrophya alboannulata. Lineage (NCBI taxonomy): Eukaryota > Metazoa > Arthropoda > Insecta > Hymenoptera > Tenthredinidae > Macrophya > Macrophya alboannulata. Next base: position 19,906,326 of record OX451209.1, on the reverse strand, counting down.
TATCTGGATAATCTGGATATATTATGTACAGTTAATCCCGCTCAAAGCAACTCTTCGAGACAAGTGGATCCAACTACTGAACAAAAGCCTCGGTCGTTAAAATGCGTCGCTTTTGTTAAATCGTGAGAGGATCTTCTAAAGCTTCGAACACGACTTTGTCGGTTAAGTTTCATGTTCATGGGAGAAGGCGAACTTTTCTTCGGTATTCATCATCTGCCTTTGGTAGGTGAAGTTTGACGTTTAGCTATTGCCACAATTCGGGTATAAGATCGATGCAGATATCCAACTGCAAAGATTTTTACAAGCTTTTGGTTTTTCTTTTTTTTTTTTTTTTTTTTTTTTTTTTTTCTTTTTAGAGAGACATTAATCCCTGGATTCGTTTGATGGTAATGATCGTTTTATTCCTCCCGTCTCGCCCTTCCTCACCCTTTTTTTTTATCTCGCTACCCGCGTTCTTTATCAAAGTACAAGAAACATCTGTTCCCGGCTATCCCACCGTACTGTAAATTCTGGAGCTTTTGAAACTAAAAGGTCTGAAGCAAACCAATTGTGCGGCAAACCGCCAGAGCAACTTCCGACACGAAGTATAACTAATCAAATCAAAACTACATACATATACCTACGTATATAGAAACCCGGGGATTCTGAGGGATAACGATTCAAACTCAAAACATTAGCCCTTGTACAGTTAAAATATTATTAAATTTCATGATTTGACATTATACGAGGAAACGTACATACCTATGAATATTCTTTTTATATTCATTTCTATGTGTCCATAGGTATAATTTCACATTCGCAGAAATTATACAACCGATAATAAAAGTATCAAAAATCGTGCATCTGGCTCACATAGTTTCTAATAACGTGCTATCAGATTTGTCACTATTTAGACAATCTGGATTAAATGATAGCCAGCTGATGCGGTTTAGTGTGTTCAAGTTTTCCGGTCTCATCCGCCCTCGAGTATGATGTCACTGTTATTACTGTTCTCCGGCTAGGAACGGACGCGTCAAGACACCGCGGGTCCCGCTACCATGTGGGAAGAGAGAAGTCGCTTTTGAATTGTCAAAAAGGGTATAATTAATGCGGCATGTCTAGTTGCCAAGAATTTAATTTTTTTTTCTTTTTTTCTTTTTTTCTTTTTTTCTTTTTTTCTCTATATCCCATCTAACGAAAGGGAGATAGTGATATATGGTTGTTTTCTATTAAACCGTATGAAAAAGTGATAGTCCACGTATAACCGATGCGGTGTTAAAGATAAAAGCTCAAGTATATAAGATTGAACAGGTGCAGCCACGTACACCGCGGTGGCCGTTGAACTGTTTCGTATTTTTGCTAAATGGAACAAAGTCTGGCAGACGCTTTGAATGTTGAGCTTTTTCGAAGAGCCGTAAAATAACAAATAAAACTATTAAAATATCGCCCATGTCAGGTATATAAGATTTACGGCAACCTTGGCATAATTATTCAAATATTTTAGTGTAACGATTTTCGAGTATATCCTCCCGATCTGGCGATTTATGTTCGATGCTTTTTTTCGTTTGTTCTTTATAGTTCGGATTCATTTTTTTCATTCGTGAGATTTTTCTTTGAAATGAATTTTTTTTTTATCAAAAATTCATGGAACATTTATACGAATACCGCGGGAAACGAGACGCGTTACGGCTGGACTATAAAGTTTATTCAATGTTTAAAAATTAGCGGTTTTAGCCCGCCATTTTCGGTCGGCCATTTTGAATTTAGCCCCGGGTGAAACTACCGGTTTCACGCTTCGCCTATTCTAACTAAGTTTTCGACCCCTTCGCTCAGAGCCACTGGCTTAATTGTATAAATATTAAATTATTACCTCAGTATATGCGGGTACGCCGATGCTCTACCAGACACTCCTTTACCAGTCAACACGGATAGATGATAATTATACGCATAACTAATATAAATCAACTTTATACAATTTGTTACTAGGCATGATGAGGCGTTTAGTCGCGTGTAATAAAAAACGATTAAAGTATAACGCACAATGCTTTGTTGCGAGAGCCTTGAAATTTTATCGGTCGGAATATTTGCTCGCATCCTCGTCGGCGTTACGTGGTGATTTTTTTAATTTGGTACCTTAGAATGTTGAGAAATTGAATTCTTGAGAAGGCAGTCAGAATTTATTTGAAAAAATTAGCTGCAGATTTTTTTCTAATATGTATTTATTGTTTTTTTTTTTGACAATTAAAACGTCAAATTTATCGAAGTATGAGAGAGAGATATGATTTATGATTATAATTTAAATGTAGAACGAATACGAGAATTTGAGCATTGGACCGCATGCCCTAAAGATAAGATCTAAGATCGAGATTTCATTGAAGTCTGCCCATGCAGAAAGTAAATTATACGTCCTATGGCCCTTTGATCTACGGTTAAAGAATCGATTTCAAATCTTCCGAGCGTAAGGAGAGTTGAACGGATTTTACTAAACACATTCGAGATACGACTGCGCGCCTCTTGCAAAAGGAATTCCTCGTTTCATTTCAATAATATCGAGAGCGGACTCAGCAAACTCTCACAAAGATTTATACACGTCTCCATATACCTTTCACTTATTTATAATATAATATAATTAGAAAATTCATCTCATTCCATATTCTGAAAACGTACATCTTCTCGCCATTTTTATATAGGATTGAAATTTGCGAAATCATTTTTACCAGACAATTAAGTAGCACATCTAAAATCCCTGGGAATAGAAGTCGTCTGAATGTGTTTCCAAAAATACGAAACTGCACGTTGCGTAGGTATAATATTATATCTAAACGTAGCGACGCGATAGAGATGGGAAAATAGACATTCCCACTATTTATAAAGCTATTAATATTCGGCTCAACTGTGAGGATGAGTCATTCGACACTCTTTACAGCAGTTCGTGGACCACCCTTCGACCCGAGCCGGGTTATCATAACCCTCGTCATTATTAGTCGTTCAATTAAACGCGTGTTATAAAACGTCTTATCCAATGGGATATTCGAGCGCAATGAGAGCTGCCAGCGTGACGTCAGAGGCGACGATTACCCCGTGACGTCACCGTAAAGTCATCACGTATGTATCTCGTAATTCTATAACCTCGAAGGCTCGTAAACTCGTAGACGCTTCTAACAACGCGATGAATATTCACTTGTATTGCGTGACTGTCGCCCTTTGAATTTCTATACCCAAATTTTCTACATTCAAAAGCTCAGTAGTCATGCCGAGTAACGAACTATGAATATCGATCGTAACACACCTTCGAGATCTCCGAAATTTTACTGGCCTATACTTGTACTCGATTTATCTACGAGAACCTGCAAGGTGTGCCGTACAATGTGCCGTACTCAGAGATATTCGGTGGTTTTTATCATTTCAAATCATCTCATCTACTTCAATTTTTTGTTGGAATCAGATGCCTGAACTCTGATGTCAAGATTTCAAAAATTCGGTGCACGGATACAACCTTAAAGTATCTATAAATCTGTCGAAGGGTAGACGGAGTATAGAGGGTGAATGGACACTTTGAAAGAATTATTACAATTTTGTGATTTACATGAATATTTTATATATTTGGTTTCAGCAAAGGCTAGGCAAAGGGGTTGTTAATTCAAATAATGAAAAAGAATTTTTTTCATCGAAATGTATAATAAGCAGAGAGATAAGAGTTTGAAATTCCATTACTGTCTAGCTCGCTAATTGTTCAGTGAATTTGATCAAAACTCATTACAGAGATACTTCTCGTTATAACGACAAGATATATGGAATATTCGATCTTGTTCTTGTTTTCGTAACTTAATTTCCGCCCGGTGTAATATAAGCTATCTCAAAATTTCACCAGCGCGTTTCACATTTATCCGATGAAATAATATTTCGAAACGAAAATTCGGAAACATGCTAAAAATGATTTCGAAAAAGATTCACAATGAATAATTATCGATAGTATAATACAACTTATATCTGTCGACTAATTTCGTCGAATGTCATTTACTCGTTAGTCGTGCATCGCTTATATCTGGGCAATCGTAATATACAGTTATATTGACGATTTTTGTTTCCGCTCATAGACTCATTGCTTGTTTAATATTAACAGCACGCAATTAATTGACTCACCATTCGTTGGACAGAATGACAAAGCCAGGTCGATCATGAACTATGAAATATGTCAGTTTGTTGTGGCGCCATTAATCGAGGTGTATCAGTAGATCGGATGAGAGAATCGCTAGACAAGACACAGACAGAGAACGTGATAACGGCTATTGACCATATCACTGACCGAGTGTATAGTGGGCCCGTACCTATATGCACACTGACGTGTGACGTTGACAGTTTTAGATTGATGCAAAAAGGAAACTCTTGTAAACTGATATCCACCCGTTGGCTGATAATTGACTACATAATTAATACCATTATCACCGGTCCGTTATAGGGCTGTTATACCCTGCAGTTACCCCTAAGTTCCCTCAGTCCCCAGCAAGTCTTCCGCGTTTCACCTTTTCGTTGATTTTCGAACGGATATAAAGCGGCTTTTTTTTCTCTTTCACTCTTTGAAACACGGTCACGCCTTGGGTAACCGGGGAGTAAATATAGGCGCCTTTTTAACCGGCCAATTATTTATAAAAATAAGAATTACTTCCGGTCTTAGCGAGATTGCCAGAATTTTTGAGATCTGGCTGTCGGGAAAAATGGCTGAATGAGTGAAGGCGGACTCTTGTCCAAGCCGCGGCGCGTTCTTGGAGCTGTTTTGCTACCGTATAGATATAGTATATACGATGCATATATACCGACTACCGGCTTGGTTTACTCTCTCATTAATTAATTAGTCTACAGTATATTCGTATAGCTGTTTACCCCTAACGTTGACGCAACGTCTAAACAAACCTAGCTCTCTACTTATAACCGCAGGATGAATGTCCTCGCGGTGCAACCGAGAAATTAAGATTAAAATCTTTCTCGCTAATTAAGGACGCGCAATCACTTAACACGTACACACCGCAGTCTAACCCATTATCATTATCTCGTATAATTTATTTATGAATTAACGACGACATGGGTAAATGGTGTATATATACATATAAGATGCGATATAATTTTAAGGAGAATTTTCTTTCACGATTAATTGTCGTTAGGTATCAAAACAGAAAAAATGATCAAGAAAAACCAAAATATGGATCGAAAAAAAGAAATACTAATTACTGTTCGATGTCGTCTTTTCAAACCCAACAATTTACGTTATCTACTGGACGAATCGACTCGGTCAATTAAAATGATCCGCACCCTTTTTCATATCGTGCGTGCGATAGGGTATAAGTGCGTGCGTGCGTGCGTAAATGTGTATTATGACTGTATACTATAATATCTGATATCGATTGTCTTCGTACGAAAATGTTGGCGTGTCGTACTTTACACCTACTGCTATAGTATTCAGACCGAGATGATATCACGACTGCTGCACCATGCGGCGTTTGAAAGAAAACTAAAAAAGTAGAAAAATATTGTCATATATTTTTGACCCATCGCATTGTATATCGGGTAGGTGGATATAATACCTATATACGTATATTATAGCCGGTCGTTATTTCGTACCATGATATTTTTAATTGTCATGTGGAATTACTGGTGCGCAGATAAGCCATATTAGTCAGGTTCCGTTGCCACGTTCGTCGTGCCGGTATATGTATGTATATAGCAGACGTATAGCTCGGGTGTCGAGTATGTCGCCACCATATTTTTTACTCGTTTTATTTGACACGTTATTATAAAATACTACCGAGAAAGAAAAAAAATATCGAATAATAATAATGATTTACCCAAGAGGAACTATATATATATAATACCTACTCGTGGAAGTATTTTCCCTCAAGGACCATCGGATTGCCGTCTATCTCTTCACCGATTCTTCCTAATGCAATTAAATAATGATGTAACCCTGCAGAAACTTTCCCCACGTTCGTTTTTGATTCCATATACCTCGAAGGTCCACACGTAATTGCGTAAAATTCAATACCGATACAAGAAAAATACTGCGAGCAATTGATGATTGATTTTTTATTCTTTAGATGATTGCAGTGATTACTTCATTAGCATCGGATTATAGTAAGGGAAAGTAGAGCAAATTTTTACGAGCAATAAATTAGTTCCATTTTATATATGTATATATATTTTTTTTTTCAATCTTTTGTGAAACCGTCATGATGTCTGAAGATGACGGTTAGCTGGTAATAAATAAGTAGCAAGTTATAGAGGATGTCTATAGTTCCTTGAGAGTGTGGGAGGGAGTTTGATTTCGTCCCATAATCGAGTTATACGTGACTGGTAAGATTTCCGGACATTCTAAAATCCGAAGCCGAGTCCGAAGCCTTGGAATTTGAACACGTCGATTTACCGGATAGTCGAATGATTTTACTGAGTTATGAGGTTCGAGGAGTAAATGGTCTTGATTAATATTCGAACACGCCTCCGCGCCTTTACTCGGTGCATTTGCATGCGCCAAACCCATTTTCTGTAAACGTCTAATAAACGACTCTATATAAACTATGATTTTCGCTGCCATGGACTGGGTACACATACACCTGGTATACGAGCGCATAGGTATATAATATACCTATATACCTACGTACATATACATATTTACTTGGTATTGGAAAAATGTTAAATCTTCTCTCATAGAACAAAGTCCCGGCACCGAGTTTTCGAAGCGGAGAAAATATCCTGACGCAGGTATGGGGTAGGTATAGGTATATAAGATTAAAGTATTTCGCGAATTCTTAAGAAGCTTTAAACTACTTTACTGTCGTTATATGTACGGGTCGAGATCACGTCCGGAATTTCCATTCCGCGAACCCCCTCGAGGACTAAATGGGAGGGTGCCGGGTTTCCTTAACCCCCCAATGAAATTCTATTTCAAAACTATATGAGCAGAACATATACCTGAATAGGTACGTATACGCATATACGTATATTCTCGCCAAATCCGGCTAAGGTATATACGTTCACTATTTTATTGTGCTTCGTTCTTATTTTTCATGATTTAATTATCATCCCTGAGAATTGAATGAAATAGAACTTCTTGTGACATTATTCTACCTGTCCGGAATAGCCCGATTAATAATGAAAACGGTTTCGCGATCAGTTCCAACACGCGACGTGTCGAAGTCCATGGAGGGAAAAAATAGAAAATAAAAACTGAAGTGAAAGAATAGTACCTAATGAAAAAGGAAAAAAATAAAGAAGATAGAATAAGCTATAGGTGATGTAGGAAACTATGATCTAACAGTGAGTCGAGAGGTGTGAGATTGAATATAACTAAGACCATGCCTCGAATTTTTCGTGACGGTTTTATGGATTTTCGAGCCTGGATATAAACGACTTCTAGTACATAGAACAATGCCTAATAATAGTTCCATTACGTTGAGAATAGTTCACGAATCAGAGCCCATCAAAAGATTGTTTTTAGAATCATGGCTGAATTATTATACTGGCAAACACACAAAAGCAAATGTTCCTTAGTCTGTATCCTTCAGTCTGGTTCAATCGTCTTCTAAATGCTTTTATGATCCGTTGTAATGATAATAGAAGAAAACAAGTTGGATGTAATTAAAGCTGTATACCAAGTATCCCGGCGTATTGAAACGGAATATATGAAAAGGGTCAATTGTCGTAGGTCACGAATGTTAGTAAAATAAAAATGAACATTTAGTCGAAGGTTGTTAATTTTTATATCAGCTTTACTACTTCTCGGTTCCAAGTACCGGGCAATTAGAACAGATCGAAATTCCTGGATAGAAAAGTAAAATTTGAACCAACAAAAATCTTACTCCTTCGCGTACAAAAATAATTGATCATAATAATCCTGTATAGGTATAGTCAGCAAGCATCGATCGATGGACTGAAAAGGCTGTGAAAGCAGTCGACAGGCTAGGCGATGATGGAACTTGAAATGTTTTGTGATCCGTTTAATTAAAGACAGCGACGATATGTCAACTAATTAAAGTAAAAGACGTAGCCGGACTTGTTCTAATTAAAATTTAAATAAATTTGCACTTAACCATTGTTCTACCAGCCGTAACCTTGATATCCTCTAATTAAGATTAACGGAGCAATAAACGGAAGTAAACTGCACAGACAATACCATCTTATCTGAATCTTACACCGCATCACATTTTGACGTAATGTGTCTACTTGCCATTTGCGAAATACGTACGTCGTATGGTAATTCTTACAATGCCATTTTAAATTTGGTCAAAAATTTTCCAAGCTCGTAAATTTCTTCCGAGTCGTCACTCCCGATATATTTTTTCTTTGAAGTATATAGCTTGGCTTTTGTCATCAGAAAAGTTGTGAAAAATATCGAGCTGCATCGAACGGTATCCAGTAAAGTTTCATTCTGATGAACCAACGGTGAGTTATCGTCTTCGAAAGTACAAGAGTAAATTTATGGCCCAGGGGACGTTCGCGTACCTATTCTTGTACTTCGAGAGGCAACTACTCTCGATCTGCCCATGGGGATGAAAGTTGGTCAGGAATCGTTTGATTCGGCTTCGTCTTCTCCAAAATTTCCATCTCAAACAAATCGCTTCTATTCGCGATGCGGATGTTAATTCGTATGAAAAAAAAAAAAAAAAAAAAACGAAGACAAATGGAGAGCAAAAGGAGAAGATTGTGGCTCAGTCTTTGACACCGGATAAGATATTCGCTCGAGCGGAATAAAATGAGATGCCCTGTATATAAACATACGTTGAATTTATGCAAACATCCCGGGGTCTCGACCAACACGTGTAACTTTGGTACACTACTGTGTACAGCTGACAGAAGGGTTTCCAAATTAAACAAGGGATCGTCCCACTAATTTACGGTCGGCTGACGTCTATTTAACCAAGGAAATGCCTCGGCTTAGCTTTACTCTCTCTGTCTTGTCTGTGGGTTTCTAGGGTATATGTATGGAGCCGTTTCTACGCCTATACCATATCCACACAGATCCAACTTTGACCATTTTATACGGCCAGAGCGAGCCTCTAATTGTCAAACAAATTAAACCGTTCCTAATTATCAATTAACGACGCGTTACTCAAAACTTTGACCATTATATATTCTTACCAGAGATATCTTCCGACGTGAAAACGAGGAGTCAGGGGTCTTATTTTCTCCCCAATTTAACCGAGACCGCACAAGTTGCAGGACGGATATATACTTCGTAAGGATGGGGATGGTTATATATTTTTTGAATTATTGATTGAAAAAAAATTGTCAAAATTAAAGAGTCGCACTCTAATAAAATAAATTTGCGGATTGGAGCCCCGTTAGTCGGTAATTCCCCCGTAAATTTGACTCTTTAAACCTTTATTTGAAATTTGTGCAGGAAAAATCTGTAATCCGTAATTTAGGAAAAATTCTCCCAACGATTTATGACGTGTAAAAATAATGTTTTTTTTTTTTTTTTTTCTTTGTTATACGAACGTGAATAGGAGGTGATATTTCGTTAGAAAATTACCACCAGTGACAGGATCGTCCCGCCCGCATGTCCATATCCCAAACTCTCGGTGGTCTTTGAATAAATAATTAGTAAAATTAGGGTGTTAGAGAAAAAAAAAAAAAAAAAAAAAGAACGAACGAACACTGTTTTAGGTATCCCTGCTTCGTGTACGTACAAAATGGGCACCTATATAACGTCGGCATTGTTTCTTGGAACAACAAGACTGGTTTCTAGTTCGTCTGCACGGTGTCTGTCTACTGATGCGACAAGACGTGTGCTATAACTAGTCGAGAAATTAGAAGTTAGTATTTATTTTCTCGTCTCCCACTCAGCTGCTCGAGTATAGTTAGAGTCAGACCCTCTCAGCACCTTGGATTTACGTTATCCCAAGAGAATTCCTCTTTGTCCACAAGCCATTGTTTAGCCGGGTTTGTCTTTCTCCGGTGCATCCTGTAACCCGGTATTCAACACCACATGTATGTACATTTTATGTGTGTATGTATGTACGTACGTATGTGGCTACAATGCAACAAGACGAAATTTCGCAACGTCCTTAATCCAGGAATTACGCAAATCCTACTTACGTTAAGCGGGGATATAAATCTTTCGAACTGTTTAAAGTTTAAACAAATTTTAACGTTCTAGCTGTCGACTTCGAATTCACGGGCGGGGAAATAATCTTCTTATTTATTTTTTGCTAGCTTTAGACTTTAATTCGATATTAAAATTGAACCGTATATCGAACTTATATTTTGTATACGTAACATATTATATCGGGGACCGAAAAATGATAATGTCATCCGGCTGTGCAGTGAAACGTATACAGAAATCGTATGAAACGTGACACGTTTTTATACCTACTTTCGGAAATCCAAGTTATAGGTACCTGGCAGTTATCGAAGACGAGGGTAATATACGAAAAGTATATAAAATTGGAAGCTCGCAGCTGGAGTTTGAGAGGGTATGAGAAAGAAAAGGAAAAAAAAAAAAAACTAAATCGACGACAAGAATCGCAAAAAGGTTTCAAAAAGCCCGGACGACGGTTATACAAAGTGTATTTTTCATCTTGTTTAAAACATATACGGATATTGTTAACCAGTTGACACGAATAACTATACATATATCGATGCTTTTGCTAAGTAGGTTTATGGCTTGGTCGTTTCAAATACCTATCGCGTAACAAAAATTATAAATAACAACCGTAACGTATGTAGGTATGCACAGTCAGGCAATAAAGTTCTTGTAGGGTCGAAATTTAGGCTCAGGTGTTTTAGTGTCTACGCTGTTGAGCAGGCCCATCGATGCGTTATTTATTATATACAGGGTGTCCCAGAACTAAATGTCGAAAATGAAAGGTGGCCTAGAGGAGGTCGAACTGAGTAAATTTACCCGAAGAACATGGGGTCTGCGAAGTCGCGTTCGCGAGATATCACAGGTTAAAAAAAAAAAGTATCGCTTTGCGCCGCGTCGCGGCGCGGCGGCGCAAAGCGATACTTTTTTTTTTTAACCTGTGATATCTCGCGAACGCGACTTCGCAGACCCCATGTTCTTCGGGAAAATTTACTCAGTTCGACCTCCTCTAGGCCACCTTTCATTTTCGACATTTAGTTCTGGGACACCCTGTATATTTAGGAAGTATTTCTTACTTTACTTTGAGTAGGTAGTCTGCCCGATTCGCGTTCTCAGAGAACGGGGTATGCGGAGCGAGGGGGCTGCTCAACAGCGTAGACACTGAAACGTTTGAGCCTGAATTTCGACCCTCCAAGAACTTTATTGCCCGACTGTACGTGTACTTGGACACGTAGGAAATGACGTCGACCAGAGACAATCATCTGCATTATACATGTGTGCAGTATAACCTCGACGAGTAGCTGCACCTACACCTATATACAACGTAGGTATACATATAGTAAGTCTGATGCAAAAATAGAAACGAGACAATACCTACAGTCAGTGGTAATGAAGTCACGCTCGCTGCGGTCATTCCCACTAATCAATTAACGCAGAGTAATCAACCCGATGTATGTATGTATGTACATACATACATATACGTCGCGTATAGATAAAATCGCTGAACGATTCACAATATTGCGAGAAAAAAAAAAGAATAATAAAATAATTAGATCATATCACATCACTTCGATCATCTGAATTTCTCGCTATACGATTTTCTGCAGCACCTCGAATTGTCGTTGAAACCGATGAGAAAAAGCCGCAAGAATTAAAAATAAATATAGGGGTCATAATTCTTTCGGTATTCGAGATTTCGTGGAATGTCTACGTTCGTAGCATACATAACGAAGAATAATTACTCACTTCGAGACACCTTGACTTTGCGATATTTTAAAAAATCAACCAGCTATAGTAATAACGTGTACGGGTAGTATTTTGTCCGTGTTGGTACTGCAAGCTCCGTGACGTTTATAACGTCCCGTTCTTATACGTCACGTTATGTAAATTCGCAACGGTATAAATGCAGTTCATTATGTAAGTACTGGGTAAGGATTTGCATGCACTTCCTTGCGGTATAATCAAATCCCCGTACACACACACACACGCGCGCACAAATATATATCCGTCTAAGTCATAATGTGTGAGCGTAATATTATCTTTTTAGTCGATTTTTACCGCATCATGACAGCGCGCTTCCGTTTTCAACCCCTTTCACAATCTCATACCCCGGCCTTTTAAATCCCCTTCGTTTCTCTCCCGCGAGTTTGCTAGGTAGGTATATAGGTACCTATATATCGTTGCGTTAAAGCTCCGAGCATTAAGATATTGACGCGTCCGTTGAAAGCGCGATCGAGCTTTTAAAAAAATTTCCTCGCATTATACCCATACCTACCCCCGGAAGTCTGGAGTGATCGAGGTCGCTTGTTTCGTATAAAATCCCGACACGCCAATAGCAGCGAAAATAATTATATTCGACTCGAAATTCTCGAGACAAATGTCTTCCCTAATAATCGTAGGTACCTACCTACACATGTCTCTTCGATCTCGGCGTTAAGGGTCAAAGGATTTGGCCAGAATTCGTTGTACACTGTTCCCGCAGGAGATACTCGCGCAAATTCTTGGCTTACCGGTATATCTATATGACTTTTAATCGAGGGTGGGTATACCAGGGCTACCAGGGTTATGGCTCTTGAAAGCTGGATAACGGTACGGTCCCTATATATACGCGTATATCTGGTTCCTTGGTCCCTCGAGGTTGTTATGCGAGATTAGGATGAGCTGGGTAAGCATGGTTTATTTTAAAACCAACGTCAACTTAATACCTTAGCTTCGGTTCAATTTACAACTAAAACTACTGCCACGTCGGACAGATGACGTCACAATAACTTTTAAGACCGCACCTTATATTCTCGCCTTTTATAGCGAGAATTTTCTTCATTCTTTCTTCCTTTTTCTCTTTTCTTTTCTATTCGGAGCTGACAGAAATAGCAGTTCAGCCTCTATATTCATGGCGCCAAGCGTAGAGTTTGTAGTAAACTAACTGTACAGACGGATGCGATATTTTCCTTATTGTTTCTCTTTTTTATAAATATATGGTAAATGATACAGTCCATCGGTGTCCGGTTTGGGGAATTTTGGCAATCAGAAGAAACGTGAAACGAATGGGAATAAATTAATTCCAGTTCTCGTGAGCGACGAAAATTTTATAATCGATGTTTGTTCCATTTTCTTTTTTTTTTTTTTTCTCGCTTTTCGGAGTCGCGCTACTACATTTAACCAATATAGACGAAGAGTTATGTTCTCTCTTTTATCGAATATAATTTACAAAGCCCCCTTTTCGGTAAAAGGTCTCGCAAAGTGGTATTAGAATCCTCGTACGTAGTACAGCCTCCCTAACGACTCGAGAGAGAAATTGAGAGAGAGAACGAAATTTACGTGTGTAAAAACAAGGGAAGACACGTGACGGATAACTCGACGAGTCATGTGACACTTGAGTAGCTCATACAACCCGCGAGGCAATATCTGTCGAGTGACGTCACCCGATCTAAGTAATTTTCCCATATCCAGTGAACTCCTACTTCAATTTCATTCCTGAGATCAAATACCACCGTCAATCGGGTGAATTACCGTTCTCCGGAATCTAGATTATATAGATGAAAGGTACACGCATCGGAATACGAATGTATACGTACAGTCAGGCAATAAAGTTCTTGGAGGGTCGAAATTTAGGCTCAGGTGTTTCGGTGTCTACGCTGTTGAGCAGGCCCGTCGATGCGTTATTTCTTATATACAGGGTGTCCCAGAACTAAATGTCCAGAATGAAAGGTGGCCTAGAGGAGGTCGAACTGAGTAAATTGTCCCGAAGAACATGGGGTCTGCGAAGTCGCGTTCGCGAGATATCACAGGTTAAAAAAAAAAAGTATCGCTTTGCGCCGCGTCGCGTCGCGGCGGCGCAAAGCGATACTTTTTTTTTAACCTGTGATATCTCGCGAACGCGACTTCGCAGACCCCATGTTCTTCGGGAAAATTTACTCAGTTCGACCTCCTCTAGGCCACCTTTCATTTTCGACATTTAGTTCTGGGACGGGGTGTATATTTAGGAAGTATTTCTTACTTTACTTTGAGTAGGTAGTCTGCCCGATTCGCGTTCTCAGAGAACGGGGTATGCGAAGCGAGGGGGCTGCTCAACGGCGTAGACACTGAAACGTTATTGAGCCTGAATTTCGACCCTCCAAGAACCTCATCGCCCGACTGTACATACCTATATGGAACCGAACCCTGCAGCAGTTAGAACAGTTATAAGTATATGTTATGCATCGTAGCCTCTACTTGACTGCAATTAAATTATTACGTCATTCCCTATGCAGATGCACCGTGCCAAATAATTCGCCTCACACGTTCTATATATACATATACACGTAACAATAGTTGGAAAGTATTTTAGACACTGGCAAATATTCGAACGGTTTCGAAGTGTGGAAAACTTATGTCAATATAGAAACGGATATACCTATTTGCAGAAATTCCTCGACTTTTCATTTCTTTTTCTAGTCTTCTTGATTTTCGTTGTGTCGAATCGCGTCGTTTTAGTGGGCAGAAAAAAATGTACGTAAATAAAATACAGAAAAGATTGTCTATCGGTCAATCAGAGCCGTTATTTTTTCCGCGAAATCGCTTCGCTTATACGTATACATATCTGTTGGAAGAGCTACTTCGGAACAATGCGTAGGCATGGGCTGTGCACACAGCTTGAGGCTTTCGGTTATAACTTCTTGAAATATAGGTTGTATAAACTTAACTCAAACTCTCTACTATTATGGAAAGGATTTACGCAGATGACGTTAAGTAAACGAAATTAATCAAAAACGCGTAAATTTTCTATATGCTTATTCGGGTACAGATAGATTTCAACTCGTGAAAGAATTACCGATTGTTTTGTTAATAAAAATTTACATTTCTCAACTCTCTTCAGCCATACGGATAAAATCGATCAAAGTATTATCCGATTTCATTGTATATTTTCATCGTAGACACGGTCCATGAAAAATGTATACAGAATTCAGCTGTAATATCTTGTATCCAGTATTCCGTTTTTGAAACGCTACGCATTCATCAATTAAAATGATTTTCCTCTCATTCAAGTTCAGTTTAGTTTCTCTTCTGATCTTTTCCTTTCTTTCCTTTCGTTTTCATCTTTCTTTCCTTGTCTTTTCTTTTATCTGTGTGCACGGGTCAGGCTCGCGTTCTCTCAAGTACGCCCTCGAAGATGCCGTCCTAAAATATCTACTCTGGTATACTGAAAGATCCTAAGAACTTACGAGAAGTAAACTTGGAAAAAATGAAAAGAAAAAAAAAAAAAAAAGAAACGCTTCAGATCACGACGATTAAACCGGCGTGTGCTCCTCTTTCCATAATAATTTTCTTTGTGAATTTATATACAAAAGCCATAAAGCTATACGGATATTTATTCATGTATATAACATAATTATATACATAATATTCTGGACCCAATTATAAATAATTGAGAAAAATGCACACCCATTGACGATATGTTTGAAACACATAAAGTCCCACGGTATAGGAATAACAAAAAAAAAAAAAAAAAAAAAAAAGAAAAAAACAAATTCCACCCCCTAAATTATGAAGATTTGATGATTTAAATACATAAATATATATGTATGTATACATCAGGTATATATCTACATGCATAATATATCGCATCACTTTCGTGGTATAGTAAATAGTATATAGCGTATACCGCGGGAGGCACTTGACGTAAACAGATTTTTCGGAGAGGCTTGCATAAACAGACAGCTGAAAATTA
The DNA here is from genome assembly GCA_949628255.1 of Macrophya alboannulata. NCBI lineage: Eukaryota > Metazoa > Arthropoda > Insecta > Hymenoptera > Tenthredinidae > Macrophya > Macrophya alboannulata. The sequence goes on along the minus strand of OX451209.1, from coordinate 19,890,568 downwards.
TTCCCCTTATCAACCGACAGACGAGACGAAGAGTAGACAAGATCGTAGAGCTAGACCAGGTACAGTTCTCTCAGCAATGTTCATAGTGTGTATATATTTAGGGGTACGAGAAGGGTTGGTTAGGCCTGGTCTATATACCGATAAGATTCAAATTAAGAAGAGTTATTACAGCGTTGCTATAAATGGATACTGGGAAAGGCATTCTCGAGCTTATAGTCGAAGATGGAATATACGTATATACAGAAGGGTGTTTCTTCGAAGATGTTTCCGAACAGTCTTATTCGACGGAGCGAATCGGCTAGGAATTCCTTGGCGCCACAGGGACCACCTGGGTATTCAAAGCCTCTGGATATATGCGTCCGAGTTCACTTCATCAATTTGTCTGTAGAACAGGATCGAGCATATATTTCAAGGGGCCCCAGGTTTTCCTCGAGTTCGATGAGAAAACGAATGGAATAGAAAAGAATGAAGAGAGAAAGGAAGAAGAAATAAAAAAAGTACTCCGAGTAAAACGCTGGTTAGGGTTAGAGAAAAGAAAAAGTTTTTCAGAGACAGCGTGTGTATATATAAGAGAAAGAAGTAAAAGTATCTATGTGTACGTATACAGCTTTCGTCGAGCTGCCTTTGCTTTGCTCAGAGGAAAGTGATGAAAATTTGGTAAAATACTTTGACAGTGAATTAAAGTGGGAAAACTTTCTATATTTACAGTCACTCGGAAGTTAGTGCCAAACTATGTATGTATGTATGGTACATACATATGTTCGTAAGGACGGCTATGAGTTATCTATAATAATGACGTGGTCTGGGTATTCCAAAGGAATTTCATTTAAAACTTTTGTCAGCTACAAAATGACGAAACCTTTTGATATCGAATTTCGATAGTTCAAGAACGTGGGATGTTTTTACGCTGATAAATACCTTGACGTCAACCTCGGTGAAACGAGTTTACTCCACAATCATATCATTTTGGTAAAAGGCGAAAAAAATTAACGAAATATCTTGCGAATTACGAAACTTCAACACGGCGAAAAAAAACGAATAGGAAAGGTCTATACGTACCTACTCATTAATAAATTAAAATTTAATCCAAATTTTCAATTTTCTTTATAATTTCCTTTGGAGCTAATGTCCGCGGACAAGATTGTTTCCAAATATTTATTATCATGCTCAAGAAAGTAACTGGGAAAAGAAAAGAAAAGAAAAAAAATTAAATGCAAAGTTAACGTGTCATCGCCTATATATACGAAGGGAGCGAGTGTAAAGTTTACGAAAAAAATAAAAAATAAATAAAATACGAGAGTAAAGTGCAGGGTAGGAAATATTATGCAACTTTCCACTTGAGGGAATAATTTTTCAAAGAGCTTATACCTACCGTGTCTCGGTATCAAACTAGCCCGAGGTTTTCTTTGTTTTACGGAAAAAGGGGGCACATCGTTTTTCCTCGGGAAGGTGTGCTCTGCCTTTTTTTGACTTTTCCTTTTCCTTTTTTTTTTTTTTTTTTTTATTTTATTTTTTTTTCTCCACCCTTCAAGATTTTCCGGTCCGTCGAACCTCGCGTTAATCTTATGCGAGGTCAACGAAATTTTTCCCATTCAAATTTACCCCGGCGGTTGGATTCGGGATTTAGAAAAATGACGTGGCAAAGAATAACCTTTCCTTATGAAACGTCCCTTAGTTTCTGATATAAAAAATTTGAGTACATGAAAAATAATGGGTCATAAAATAATTTGAAAAATTTAATTTAATTTTAATTCTCTTCTTTATCATATATTTCTTTCATTGTTCCAGACAATGAGGCTTCCGGTGAGGCATATCCCATTATTTCTGATCCTGACGCTACTGGCACCGTCGGTCCTGACCGCCACGCCGAAATCCCGAAGTAAAAAGAAGCCGAAAGATACGAAGGAAAAAGCAGCGAACCTGTGCGAAATTGACGAGCCAGGTGCTCCCTTATATTGCTACTGCCAGCCAAACGATTTGCGAAATGCAACGGAAGCTAACTGTGTGATCTTTGGTAGACTGGAGCCAGAAGTACCGATATGGAATCATTTCGACTCCCAGCCTTACATAGAGAAGCTTACATTAAGCGTAAAGAGCAACGGGAGCTTTACTCACATTCCTACGACGGTATTAAGGCAATTAAAATATATACAGATCGTTTCGATCCAATACGCGGTGATCAGCGTGATAGCAGAACGCGCCTTTTCAAACATATCATCGATGGTGCAGATCAATTTGAACCGTAATCAGATACAAAATTTGTCAAAACACGCTTTCGAGAATATGAAGAACCTCACCGATATAAATCTGGACAATAATCGTATAGCCGAGATATGCAGGGACGTGTTTGTGAACCTCCCTAACTTGAGGAAGCTTTTCATAAATGAAAATAACTTGACGACGTTGCACGACAAGGCTTTCAAGCATTTGAATCATCTCCAGGATCTGGAGATGAGTAAAAATGGAATATCCGTATTGACAAGGGATACATTTTACGGTTTAAAAAGTCTCGAGCGTCTTGATTTGAGACACAATGATTTGGGAATGATCGGCGATAAAACTTTCATCGAAATGCGAGAACTTTCGGAGTTGGATTTGACTCAAAATCAGATAGAGTTTATCTCCGGAAAAGCTCTCGACGGAATGAGGAATCTACGTATACTCAGGCTCAGTGATAATAAGCTTGCTACTCTCGAGCCAGATTTCCTTGCTGGTGCTCCGAACGTTTATCTACTGGACCTGAGGGACAACCACCTCAAGACGATGACCTTCGACAACATAAAACCCATCGTGGTGAACCTCTACAATGCGAGTAGCTACTTTTACCTGGATGGTAAGTATTTTAACATGAGAAACTCACAAAATATTTCGGTTTCAAAGGGTGAAAAAAAAAAAGCGTCCAATTATATGTATATTTTTTTGTTAATTCCTCTCCTTACTCCACGGTATAAATTCGAAAATTTACTTCTACGCCGTAACGTCAGCTTTAAAGAATTGAGTTTGTCTGTTAGTCTGTCCCCATCAACCGGTCCGCAGTGCGAGTGGCTGAGCCCCTTTTTTAGTTGGAATAAACAAACGTGTGTGTATCAGAGCTCCGGGAGTTGATATGGGTGTTGTTAAAAAGACAAAGTCACGTGCACACCGAGAGATTTAACTTGTTAGATCCGAGCTTTGCTCGCACGTTCTGTAACGTACGTAATATTCCCACATACTAACCCAACCGTGGGCGTATGCAGCTTACTTAGATACATCTCTGTACATGTACGCCGCGCCGAGTGAGGGACGCGAGTTCTCGTACGTATGCGTATATGGAATGTATACATGCCTGCATAACTTTTGTACAAATACATACGCATACGAAAGAGAGAGAGAGAGAGAGAGAGAGAGAGAGAGAGAGAGAGAGAGAGAGAGAGAGAGAGAGAGAGAGAGAGAGAGAGAGAGAGAGAGAGAGAGAGAAGAGAGAGAGAGGAGAGAGAGAGAGAGAGAGAGAGAGAGAGAGAGAGAGAGAGAGAGAGAGAGAGAGAGAGAGAGAGAGAGAGAGAGAGAGAGAGAGAGAGAGAGAGAGAGAGAGAGAGGAGAGAGAGGAGAGAGAGAGAGAGAGAGAGAGAGAGAGAGAGAGAGAGAGAGAGAGAGAGAGAGAGAGAGAGAGAGAGAGAGAGAAAAAGAGAGGGAAGGCTTACGCGGATCACCTTAACGAGGCCCTATCCACGTTTTATTACATAGGGGTCGTCTGACATCTGCCTTTATGTACTCTGAGGTCAGGCGCGGGATACTTTAGGCGACTAGCTCCGCTCTCTTATGGGAATATCAGACAGATATAAGGGAAATACATACACCGCAAATATGTAATATATCTTTGGCAAAAGTGGCAAAACTGGCTTTCGAGGCAAGATATTAATCTGAACTCCGAGGAATAGCTGAAGTATAGCTATACCGAGAGTAGAAAAGCTAGACAATATTCCCCCGAAAGATACAGGGGGGGAAAAAAAAAAGAGAAACAAAATAATAATATAAAACTAAAAAAAAAAAAAGCTACGTTTTTCGCGGAGCATATGAGTTCAAATTTGAACGAAAAATCCCGCCTTGCTTATTCCTCCTCTACTCCATCGTATAGCCCCGGGGTCCTTAACAAGGATCTATTCTATTACCGACGTGGGAGAATTCGTCGCTGCTAGGGGAGGAGAGGAGAGATTGGAGTACGTAGGGAGTAACAGCACCTAGCCAGTAGCCGCGTAATACCCATTAGCAGCTTTATGTAGAAGTATAAAGACTTTGCGGCAAGAAGGGTGCAGTAAGCTTGTATTTTTTCAATTTATATTTTCTATTTCTTAGTATACCCTATATACGTATATCTTTCTCCAAGACTTATACCTATACTAGAATTGCGATAATTAAGCTTTAGAGCTGTGTAATTAATCAAATTGATTATCACACAGCTTGATTCAGGGTTCTAATTAATTGTAAAATATTATAAAGTTTAGACAGCGTTGAAAGCACAACCCCCCGCATCTACGTGTACGAGGAATTTAGGTATACTGCAGAAACTAGTTTCGAAGTGTATCCGCATTTCGTCGTCTGCACGTATAGTACCTACGTAGGTACCGAAATTGGTGAAATTAACTAGATATTCACCCTGCACGTATATGTATGTATTACATACGTAGACGAGTAGGAATATTGGAAATATCAAACGGACTTTGAGCCACTAGATTTATCGGCGGGGCAACCCTCTAGCCCGTATGAATTTTGAGCACAAGTTTTGACTTTGAATGGAATCGTTTCTAATTGGGACACGCGCCGCTTTTGCATCAGCGAAACTTCGGTCGGATTCATCAAACGGAGACGAAATAACGAACTTGGTACTCAGGGCAAGATCGGACTGTTGAAAGTTGAAATAGTCGTAGCTCGCATCAATCAAACAATCCTCATACATGCCTATAATGACTCAATTTGTAAATTCAGTGATAATTAAATACCGATTAATTTTCTCAAATTTTCATCTCTGAATTTCCACCGAGGAAACGGAAGTGCACGCTCTTCTTTAACGTATAATTTTGAATAAATAAGCAGTTCGAGTAAACAGAGGAACAATATCCCTTGGTATCCGTTTTTCGATTGTTTATTCGCGTATGTATATATGGTCCCAAAAGAGTGATATCCCCGTGTATATATCCTCGATGCAAAACTTGTGTATGCACACGTATACATACAAATAAATACACATCTAGCGTGAATGTAACGTCGATATACGTCAACGACGACACACTCCCACGCATAAATCGTATGAATCGTTCGACGCCCTTCGACGCCCTTCGACGCCGATTCACATCGTCGACAGCCCCCAGCCACCCTCGAAACGAGACTAGACTTATATTTATTTTACTCCTCGTTATGTGCCAGTCGACAGAGATCAGGATTTCGTGTGTTGAAAAGAGGAGTAAGGGATGTAGCTAAAGAAGCGGAGGGTACGTTTTGACTTTTAGTACCGCGTGAAGCGATCTTTTTAAAAAATAAATTCCCTTTTTTTTTTTCGGAAGCTCGTAATCAAAAGAGAAAAAATTGAATTCAAGAAAAGAACACCCGTCCTTTCAGATTCGATCTCTCGCTGCAGTATTCGCTAATTCCTCGCTTCGTTTGAGATAACAAATTGCGACAATTAATGACACAGTTTCACTCGTTGTTAGAACAAACATTCGTATACGTCTTCGGCGTTTGAACCATGTCGTCATATATTAAATGAAAAAAAAAATTGAAAATTTTCCCACGATATGAAATAAAACCTCCTGTTTGTATGTGCGTATATCGGTCGTATGTAGATCGCTGCATCATGTCCCGCACACTTGTGCACATATGAGTACGGATTTGTGTATGATATAAGTGCACCGCGGACTAAGCGAACGCAAACGCAAACAGACGTGACATGTGGCGTGCGAATCACGATTCGCGTGGCCAAGGCATTGTTTCAGTTAAAACAATGAGAACCGTTCGCGAAGAAAAAAATATATACGTATACATATATATATATAAAAAAAATAAAACCGCAAAAAAAGGAGAGAGACACTAAAAAAAAAAAAAAAGGAAAAAAAAAGTGAAATGCCTCTTTGTAGATTGAATAGGTGACGTCATGAAGCCACGGGTATAACGCTCCAAGCTCCCCCCGCAAGTTTTTCCCTGGTAAAAGCTCTGCGCACTACGCTGCACTGCTGCTGCGCTGCATTGCTGCTGGCTGCATGTTCGAGACGTAAAACATCTGCCGTTCAAACGTTGTAGACGGTAGAACCGTTTTTTCGGATTAAAAATCCGACCTTCTTAATCGCTTTTGACCTAGCCTATCTCTTCTCTACCTACGCATAATTTATTCTCCACACATACGATTCTCCTACTTTAAAAGAGTTAAACCGATCTCCACCACCCAGTTTGTACACGCGTTCACGCGCGCCGCCTTCTCCTTTATTTATCACTTTTTGTACCTCTATCTCTCTCACTCTTCTTGTTGTGCGGGATTAACCCCAGGACATAACAAATGTATTCTCTATATCCTTCTCACTCTCGATTTACGTATACCTGTCTATGTTACGTATGCATGGTGTGTATCGAAGGTATATACATTATAATATGTATACATATATGGGAGAGAGCTCGGTAGCATGTTTGTATGGTGGTATATATGAACGGGTGAACAATAGTCGGTTGATTCCGAATTCGCTAGGGTAGAGTCCGGTTTTGAACCCCGGAACCCCTTCCAGTTTTTTTTCCATTTTTTTACCGCTCACTCTCTCTCTCTCCCTTTCTCTCTTCTATTCCTTTTTTATTCGTGGATTCCGGGTCGATGTTTTGACGTAATCCTATAACGCGTATTATACTTGTGTAAATACGCGAGGCCAAAAGGGACAGAATATGATATAGGGGCCTTAATTGCTTCGAAAAGTTTTTTTTTTTTTTTCTGTCTTTTTCCTCTCTCTCTCCTGTACTTCTTCTGCCATGGGAATATTCCACAACACCAGCTTCACCGCGAATGCTGTATATGTTTGATCACACGAAATTCGGATCAGCTAATAGATATTTCCGTCTGCTTAGCTATGCAGACGTGCCAGGAATGGTCGGGGACGTATAAATCGTGTCAGACTGTTTCGTTTCATTTCGTCCCGTTCGGTTTAGTTTTAGTTTAATTTCGTTCCCTCTTTTACTTACCCAACGACACATTTTCGACTAAATCGAGAGCCGCCCCAAAAAAAAATAAAATAAAAGAAAAACTGAGAACCTGTTAAACGCGCTTAAAGCCGCGTCAATAAAAACGGGAGTTTACGTCAACGAGAATAATTCACTTGCCGCATTTCATTTTAAAATGTAAAAACCGTATTATACCTACATACCCGTGGCTTAATAGTTCTACATAAAAAATAAATGGAATAGAAAAATAGAAGGAAACAATTTTCTACAAAAGTTTTGACGAGGCAAGCAATTATTCGGTGAAATTTCAACCATGACCTTTACTCCGGAACTATAAGATTTCAATGTTAGAGCTGAAGCGATTTGATGGTTTTGGTGATTTTTTTCTCTCGAAAATCATAACCCTGTAATTTATTTTTTAGAAATAAAACTCACCGAGATTTCACAGCTTGACAACCAGCACTCAATGTATTATATTACACGTGTATCTTTGGTCCGAGACCAACGATACATCGATGTGATACGGGGTGCGTTTGATAGACAGCCAAGTCTACCTCTTCCGTACATTTTCCGACGTAAAAATAGCGATAGGATCTTGAGGGGGTTGAAAATATATTTCATGAAACGAAATAGATAAAGATAAAGAATAAGGAAAAAAAGGGGTCAGAAACTATTTATGGGATTTGTAGAAGAAAATTTCGATAGTAGGTATTTTAGAGAAATGAGTGAAAATATATTGGATAGAGGTTTAACCAGATCGAAGAACATTCAGAACTCATTACAGAAATATATATATATATATATATATTTTTTTTTTCATGAAATGGCACCATTTGAGATAAAAACTTAAAAATTTCATGACTTTCTGACGTCGTGAATATGAAATTTTCAATTATATTTCTCTTATCGACTATAAGTAGTTCATCTCTCTGAAGGGGTTGGACACCTACTTCCATGCACAAACATCGTCGAGTCAAGAGGTAGACACATTTATACCTAGATACTCAAGAACTTTGTACCATTATACATGCATACAAACCAAATCCGATCTAAAAAAGTAAAATGACGTACGAATTCGTATATAGGTATGAGCGTAGGTAGATATACATATACATAGAACGAGTAAGCATATACCAATGTACATAAATCACATTGGTACTTGATATAATGGGCCCCCCATAGCGTTACGGGCGGCACAGCTCGAGGCATGCAAGGGTGTAACCAAACACGTTTCACATTTTCTGAGGGGCATTGTTAACGCATTAAATGGACAAACATCGGTCTATATACTGTGTATGTTGTGTGTATACTATAATATATGAATAAAGGCGCGTTCACCGGCTCGGAGACTCATGTATAGGTAAATCCATATAGTATATAGTACCTACATACAACTAAGATAGCTTATAAATTATGCAATATAAAACAAACGAAGTTTACCCAATTTTGCGAAACGACTCGAGCGAGTCAAAATGAAGAAATATTAATGAAACTCCGAGGAATAAGGAGAGACACAAAAAAAAAACGAAAAAAAAAAAAAAAAAGAAATATCTCGCATTTCGGAGAGCCTCTGAGCCTCCAAGGCTTATGTAGCCATGATTATTTCATAAGGGTTGTAGGTATATGAATATGTATGTATCAAGATTTATAGCTCCGAAGGGTAGTGCTGTAATTGTAGAGTAGACCGGTACTTGCTTTTGCGTTTCGGAGTTTGGAATGGCTGTGAGTACGGCGCAAGGGCTGCTGCAGGATAGTATAATGAAACCAAAACATCCCTCAGGTCTACCAATGGACCTTAATTATATACCTGAAACCTCGGGGCCAATCGGTGTTATTAGATAACAAGAGAGTCGCCCGGCTCTTCACGTTTCATTTTCCGTTGCTGTTGTTATTTATTTATTTTTAATTTTTTTTTTTTTTTTTATATACACATAGGGATAAACTTATATCTACATACTTATTCAAATTGGCATGGGGTTAATTTGATCAGACTACGGGGTTCAGAATAATATTAACGTGTATAATCGCTACCCTAAAAACGATTCATACCTCGACAGATCGAATCCCGATTCTATTTTCCACCAAATTTTGAATTATCACCCTCGCGCTGTATGGTGAACCAATTTTTACACCAAAAGTGCAACAGACCAGCATCAGTCGAATACAATTGAAAAGCTATTCGCTTCGACAGATTGAATTTACCTCTCTGGAAAAAGAAAAAAAGAAAAGTAAAAAGGAAAAAAATTCCCTTCGTCGATTGCGGCTCGTATAGGTATGTTAATCGGAAATCGAAAAAATCACGTATGTATGTATGTACAGTTTTTTTTTTTTTTTTTTTTTTTTTTTTCTGTAGAATTAGCAAGCAATTATTAGGTTTGGCAATCCATTTATTTATTTATTTTTTACCTATAAAACAAAAAAAAAATGACGATTGATCAAGACTCAATATACCGAAATCCTCGAATCTGAGGAACTCGGAAAATAACCCTAACAGTATTTCGGTTGGCGAACAAATAGTATGATCGGGATGATTCACAGAGGTAAATAAACGACCCTCCTTAGCCAATCCGCTAAAAGCACTTTATTAAATTGATAAATATATGAAATATCATAGCCTCGGTTCTGCGGGGGAATTGTAAATGGATAGGAGAGTCAAATGCGAGGAATCCGTTATGTTCGTCTGTCGATATATAGACGGCGGTCGATTAATTATCAAACTCTGAATTAATTTTATATCCGTAGAATCTGGTGCCTAGGGATAATTACCAAGAACGTTCTACTATTTTTAGTCGTTATTTTAATTGATTAATAATTAATGGATCCATTATGCGTTTCGCCGAGCGAAGATACCCCGCAATTAGGGAGATTGGGCCATAGCCATATACCTTTACCACAATTTAAATCCTCTCGGCGTACCTACCAACATATACCTACCTCTTGAATTGATATCGGATTAGAATAAAAATTAAGTAAAATAAAGAGATCTCCTTCTGAATACGAAATCTTTTTCCAAGATACAGGAGAAAGAAAAGCGTCAACGAGTACCGTCTTCGAATCGAGGAAAAAATAAAAGAGAAATTTTATATACTTTAAATAAAAAAAAGCTGTCTGCAATTAGCGACTAAAATATACATACATATATTTCGTCGCGAATACTTGAATTATACAATTACACGGTAAAGCCAGGTGAGGACTTTCGTAACGTCGAAGAAAAACTCTGGAACCCCGGCACACGGCAATTTTTTATCCGCGTGACAAACGGATTCTGGGAAATCGACCACCGCTTCAAAAGTTCACGTTCGTAATTGAAAAATCGATATTTTTTGCACTACTTCTTATGCTACGCCTTGCCGAGGCCAATTACATGCAAATAGCCCTAAAACACTGTGTTTTACTTGAAAGTTTATTGTCCGTAAAGCAGTCATGTAACGTCTGGTGTGTATACTTATATTTACATCTTTATAGTCGATGTACAGCCAGAGGGTGAACAATTTATAAAAAAAAAGGGTCAGACCATTTTCTGGGCATTGTACTCATACCTATACGAAATTCCCCCGTTACACGTTATAAAAATTTGTATGTTATAACAGATAAGCTGAATGCAATTAGCCGTTTTTATTTTTCTTCACATAGCGTAATTGAACGTTTAAAAATTCATTTAAATGTACAGTTTTTGCTTTTCTGAGGACAGGAAATTGGGACAAACATCGTGGCGAACGTACAACGCTGTTAGAAATTCTATTCGGTGATAAATACGTTCAGAAAATCCAATCCGAATGTCCTATTCTTTTTATTAGACCACCATAAACTCACTTTCGTCCTATTTTTTTTTTTTTTTTTTTTTGGGTTCCATGATCTGTGAGGCGGTGGTTGACATAAGAATTTCTAAGGATTACACCCAGTATACAAGAGCAATATACACCTGTACAATCCAGCCTTATAAATCGGTCATTATTCTCGCTCGGGTCTTGCAGTTCGCTTGGCATTTCGTTTCTTTCAAGTATCGCATCAGCATATACTCGACTTGGTCGGGTCGATGAACACAGCTTTACGGATCGGATTTTTCCCACCAATTGCAAAATATACGGGGACCGAGTTGCTCTCTGAATGTACGCATACGTATGTACGGATGTATGTGCGGAAACTTGAGAAGAAGAGATGCTTGTTTGTCGACAACGTGATGCGGCGCGTTTGTAAGAGCCGGAAGGACCGCGATTGCAAGAAAGATACGTAATCTCGATTCGCGAGTCGGCAAATAGCATTAAAGCTCGCTTGAAATTAAGCAGCTATAACATTGAGGATAAAAATGATGGGGTAATTATAACACCGGATGAAGAGTGGCGGTTTTCTTTGATTCAATAAATTGGTATGTTTTGTTCGGTTGACCGCGAAATCCCGCGGGATTTCACTCTTACAAATTATTTATATATTTTCAAATAAAGTTTCTGACGAATTCTCCCTGTAGATAGATTATATGGAGATATACCTATACGTATATACCTATGTACTACATACGTATGTATAAATTGAGGTAGAAAATTTATACGGAATTTAGACTTCCTCTAGGTATAGGAAAACCTGATTGAGACATTTGGAATAAAGCTTCGCCCCCTGAATTAAATTGGCAAAGGGTCCAACGTCGAGGAACGAAGTCTTAAGTCAGCCGAAACCCTGAAATTGGACGAGATACCGCGATACCCGTGCATCAGGGAATCGGGCGGTTGTTGTATAAACAAAAGTCAAGCAAAGAGGGTTTCGTCCCCTCATACTCTAGCGATGGATAGGAACGATCAGCAAGTCGCAAGGAAATAAAACCTGACAAGAAAAGAAGATAAGAAAAAAAATTTTTAAACATAAAAATTTCTCACTACATACTTCGGACTACTAAACCTCAAAGCCTGAATCAAAATATCTCATCAATTCACAGACACCCCCTGAATAAACCCTGAATTTCCATTTTCAGCAATAGTCTGCCAATATAATAATCTCTATGAAACATTTGATTGCAGTGAAAATTAATCCGTAAGCTCTCGATTTCCGAAAATTGGTGGCAAAATTTCGCACACCCGAATCCATTCTTTTCAACGGGGAAATTTTGAGAATTTTTGCTCCTTCTTGAGAGCAGTTTTATACATTGCTATACAGTAGCTAGAGAGCTAGGTATTATGCACCGATGCGACGAGACCGTAGACAAATAAAACACACTAAAACACTAGGAGGGCTTGCCGAAGGGGATGAGGCATGGAGCGTCGCAAGTCTCCGGCACAGTACGCGGGGTAAAAAGGGGTGTAAAAGGGGGGGTTTAGGTAACTGAGTTTGGCTTTTAGTGCCCGACTCCGGGGTGAATACCATATCAGATGAGTGACATTAGATGTCGGAGACGTGCAGGTTCTTAAGAGGGAGGGATAGCGAAATGCAGTAGGCATTATACGTATACGGACACATATATTATACACACATATCCACAAGGTGGAAAGAGACCAGCAGAGGGTGAGAGGGGATTTCGAGAAATGAAATTTAAACACGGGGGCTGACATTGTTAAGAGAAAATATTTATCACTCAAGTTGTCGTGGCCTAAGGAAGTAGATGACTAAGGTATACGTACGGGGAGAGTGCGGAATTGCCACTTTGGATAAATTTCATTTGTTGAATATTATACTCTGCGGTTTACCCCATTTCTAATATTTCGTTCATCACGTTTGAGGGAATTTTTCAAACTCCATTTTACCGAGGGGTCTGTATGTCTCCAGGGTGGCCCGAAATCGGAGCTTTTTTTTTATTCAAAAAATGAGCATTTTTGAGGAGGCAGGTAGACTGCACGCCTTACTTGGTTTCTATTTAACCACATTTTCGGTCAAACAGTCAAACAATTGACTGCAATAAATCAATAAGTTCGCTGATACAAATTCATACAAATTGATGTAAGATTTTTTTGCTTATAATGTTAACGCCGAGTTTTTTCACACGCTTCTCTCCGAAATATGCGAAAGTGGTGTTCGTTGCGCGATGTGATACGATGCGAATTCGATGCTCCTGCATCGCACTGCACGGTTCCAAATGATCTGATCAAAGTGCATTGGATATGACCAAAATGACGTTTGCATTGCCATCGATGATAAAACAGGAAGGGGTGTTCCCGGCAGAGCGACAGACTACCACGCCTTCATCCTAAAATTTCATCCCCTAAATGATTAAAACCTAATATCCCAGGGATACGCCCACTGTGAGTCCTGGCGCCCGACAGCACCCAGGAGACGTCCCCTCGGGATACGGGATTCACCATCACCTTCGTCTACCCCTAAAACGAGAGCGTCAGAGAGATACTAGAGAGAGAGAGAGAAGGAGAGAGGGGGTAGAGTTCGGAACCAGACGGTTGGGCTCGCAGTTTTCACGGTTCCTGGCTCCAATTTCATCCGGTTTTGCGTGGGGGAGCCAGTCAGCCACGTTGTGATTTTTTTTCCACCATACCTCCCGACCTTCGGATAATTAATTGACGGCATTAGTGTAATTAATTCCTTGGAAAGATTCCTGGCCAACGTAACGTGCCACGACGTAATTCCGTTTTCGAAAACAAAATCATTCTATTCCCACCCTGGACACCCCCACCCCTGCCCCGCCTCCGCCGTCAAATTTCAATCAGCTATATATACGTTCTGCGGTTAACATCCATTCATTTACCTCGAAATGTTGCGCAGCATATCGATGCATATACTCCAAATTAATTAAAAATTCATTCCACGTTGGAAAACCCTGACGGTTACCAAAAACTCAATTTTTGTTTATTTTAGTTTGTTGTTTCGTTTTTTTTTTTTGATCAATCAATTTCCTTCTCGTTCGTTCGTTCGTTCGTTCGTTACGTTGTTGCAGTTAACCTACAATTTTTTTTTTTTTCATTTTACCGAGGGTGAGGGCACGAGTAGGTATGCAATGTGCCAAAATATTTTCAACCGTCGAATGCGTAACTTGACTATAGGTACAGTAAGCTAGTGGATGAAGCGAAATGGAATAAGAAAAAAAAAAAAAAAAAATAGAAAATGAAGGAAAATGAAGGTAAAAAAAAAACAGAATGCCGAAAGGCCTGCAGACACGTCTTGGCTTTCAACGGTCCCTGAAATTACCTCTTAAATAAATTATGAAACGTTTTTGTTTCCCGGCTAGAATATATATATATGTATATGTATATGTATATATATATACTTACTGCCTACATCTACACGCCACACACCGAGCCATATATACATATGTATACCATACGTATGTATATTACATCGAATGCACGTATCGTACGTATATATGCACGTATATGTATGCATACATAGAGGTACATATACTATTCATACATACATATATTCTATACGAGAACCGCGTAGACTCTCTCCTGCACCAGCGTGTTATTATTTCAAAGTAAATTTTCGTCCCTACCCTGCACTAGGGGAAAAGGTATTAACCATTTCATATTCTTTCATGAGGTATAGGGATATATGCGCGCGAGGGAAGGGAGGAGGAAGTTCAAAGTGAATTACTATTGTAAAAAAAAAAAAAAAAAAAAGAAAATAGAAGAAAAATGCAACCCCTGTACAGTCGAGATATTATTTTCCTTTCGGATCTAAGTTCAGGGAATTTTTCATATTTGATTTGATTTTTTTTCTTCTCTTTTTTGTTTCTTGTTTTTTGTGTTATTTTCATGATTTTTGAAGTGGAATGCACTCGGTACGTGGGTAGCTCCAGTGTCCTGCGAGGTTCCTTTATCCTACGTAGGGAAAATTTCCGCAGGCACTCAACAGGACCCAGAATCTCCCTGGAGATACCTTTGTAGTTTTGAGGCCCGTCCCCACGTCGTAAATACGACCAGGAGCTCGCTCGTATTGCGAAGAGCGACCGCGGGATTTAACTAAAATGGAAGGCATCGAGTATTTTGACCCCGCGGGCCATTTCTGGCGTTCCTGCGGGAGTCCTGTAGCCATCCACTCCCCGTATAAATTTCTAAACACCCACGGGATTCCCCCGTCGCGTCGCCTGGACAGGACGAATACACCCAGCCAACACCGAGATATTTATTATTAAACAATTAATTAAAGACTCGGAGAATACCGCTCGAATTTCATCGTTATCCATTTATTATTTATACAATGATATCAAAGATATCGCGCCCTTTTGAAGATCCCTCGCTCTCTCGTCGTGGAATAAACTTCGGTAAACAAAACAGCAAGTCCTTGTACGCAGGGAATTTTTATCGTTCGAGTAAAAAACATAAAAAAAAAAAAAAAAAAAAAAAAAAAACGCCCTAAACTGAAGGGTGTAAGTGATCGAAGAGATATATCACTGGTATAATCACTGCACGATCTCTCGAGAGAAGAAAAAAACAAACAGCAACCATTTCCGGACTGAGACTATCCGGAGTTACTTATTTATATCGTTTATAGCCACCGAATACATCGAAAAACTTTGCCAATCGTTATAAATCTACAACCCCACGTTACCCTAGCTGGGTGAGAGAATAGTAAAGAAGAAGAAAAAAAAAAAAAAAAAGAATAAAATAACAATAAAGTATCATCCCAAAAAATCTATGCGTTATACAACGTAGGTACGCGAAACCACGTAATCTTTGCACGATAAATTGCTAGCAAAGTCCTCCGAAGGAGGTGTGGGAAAGATAAGAGGATAAATCGATTGTCTAGGCTGATCCTTTTCCGTTCTCTTTTCATTTCGATCGTTTTTTTTTTTTTTTTTCTTTTTTTTTTTCTACCGCAAGTGTTGCAAGCCAGGATCATTGTTACAGGAAACAATCTGACCTGTGACTGCAGACTGGCTTGGATATGGGGATTGAAGAATGAGACTAACAATACACGGCTCAAAGAATCATTGGACGAATTGACCTGTTTTCTCGAAGAAAATAACGCTACACGCCAGATGATGGAAAATCTGAGAGCTTTACCTGGACGGGAAAGCCAGGAATATCTGGCATCGGAAATTCCTCTGAATGAAGGTCGGTAAAAAACATATATTTGTACATAGCGCTGGTATATTTGTACACGTCACCTCGTATGCATTTTATCGATGACCGTGTATATCGATCGTTGAACGAGACGAAAATGTTGAAAAAGAAATAGAGATTTTATTAAACAATTTTTCTTTTCTCTTTCAATATTAATACAGAAGAATACCTGTCTGAGAAAATTGGCGACTACTCAGATCAACCCTATTCCAAAGAATATGCACAAGGGGATGAAGGTGACGGAGATTACGAATCGGAATACGACGACGGTCCCGAGGAGTCGACGTTTGACGACAATTCTCAATCAGTGGTAAGAGTAGCTGCTTTCTTCATACAATCGACCTTTTTTATTTTCAGGACTTGCCAATATATAAAATTACGACACGTGGAAAATTTTTAGCCTTTTCATTTTGAGGAGATGACATTTCAACAAAATTTTAGAAAATATGCATGTCTCTATTATCTGTTTCCTTTCGCGACTAATTAAATATTCGGATATATGTAGTTACAATTTCTCGACTATCGGAAAATGTCAGTTTCAGGGAATAATAATATCGTCTATACGATAAATCGCCTAATTCCAAATTATTCAGTTGCAAGACCATAACGTCCGTCTATCAGAGCAATCGAAACGTTTAGATTTCAACGTATACAATATGCCCCCTCAATTACTAGATGCAGCCGGTAAATTATCCGATACTCGAGAGGCGTTAGCGTGTGGCAGGCGATAAGTGGAGGAAATTAAGAATACATACTTTCACGTCTTCGGTCTCTAGATTCGAGTGGCATTTCAAACTAAATATACAAAGTGATTTGGTAATGTGACGCCTTCGCGATGTGGTACTTGAGCAGTTTATACTTTTGTAGAATAAACTTAAAAGAAGATGTATAAAAAAAAAAAAAAAATCAAAAAATACGAGAAATAAGAAAGAAGTCAAATTAATTCGGGTATGACGTGGGTTATTTTTTTTTTTAGTACACAATTGTCGAGGGAAAGAGTGGCTACATGAAGCATCTATTGCAATTGAAAGTAGAAGAATTGCCCTGTCCTGATCGCCAGGATTTAATGGCATCCGAACAACCCTCAAGTCGGTTGGAATCAACACTCGTTGGATCATCTTCGGGGTCAGTGTTTCCTCATTCATCAGCAAAAACCATTTCTCTCAGCTACAGCGCGTTGTTCATCGTCTCCTTGACAAATATCGCGATATTATTTACGTAGGATGAGAGTAGATTTATACTTTTTACAACAACTCTCTAAACATGGCGATGCACGAGGCTCGCGTTTATTGTCCCATCGAAAAATGAATCATCTGTACTGTAACCTCGTAACAGAATTTCTAAAATTGAAGAGATTTCGTTGGACGCAGTACGACGTGATGAACCGATTTTTATGGGACTTAAATATGCCAGTTTTTATTCAGGACCGGTAAATAAAATAAAGATAAATAAAAACGAGCAAAACTGAAGGAGAAGTTTCTTACTCAACCAACACGCTATAATATGCATACATACATATACGAGGAAAATTTTTTGTTTTCTCCTTTTTTTCAACAAAATGACGTGCGGTTGGGTAAGTAAAGCGAGACTGTAAATAATCGAGGCATATGTATATGGTCTCTTTGAAAAAAGAAAAGAAAAGAAAATGAAATAAAAAGAAAATTGTACGATTGTTTTAAGAAAGGTATATATGTAATAATAAATGTCGACAAGCCATCGCGATGTTGTATTCAGTGTGTACAAAGACAAGTGTCGATTTTTAGGTACAATTTAACATTATATATTAAGCGAGGTGTTTATAAACCTATGGTACATAGTTACGTTAAATAATTTCATCCACATTGCAGTATACAATTTTTTAATTCCAAAAATATATTCAGATCCGTAATTACCTACATGACACGTGATATACCTGCTTATATGTATAAATTCGCGTAGCCATGTGTTTTACCTATTGTTAAGACAGAAAAAGCGAAAAAAGAAAGAATAAAAAAAAAACAAAGAAAAATTGAATTTGAAATTTCGTAGTCGTATCTGATGTTGTAAATGCGAAATAATCTAGTATCTACATTTAGAGAGGTGAATTAATAGTTTAAAAAAAAAAAATATAAGACAAATTTACCATTGTATTATAAATACCAAATATCAAGCACGTTTCAAGCATTTTCGCTTTCAGTGCTGTATTTTAGTCTTATGTAGAATTATTTATACACATAATAGTTGTACCATCACTATATATAATTTCCGAAACGCGAAAAGTTGGGATGAAAAAAAAAAAAAAAAAATTGTGTTAACTGATGCGAGTAAACTCTGACGATTGATGGAATAATTACAAGAGAATGAAATTACGTGGATAATCGTGTCATTACTCATTATGGTATATGTACTCATTATAATTTTTCACCGATGAGATTTTGTCAATTTTTATTCACCAGAATTAAGTGTTCGTATTTTTTTACCATCGTTGATTGATCGATGAAATTTATCTATCATCCGCTCGTACCTATAATATAATATAAAATATAAAAATGATACAATTAACGAGAAAATAAATCATGTGGAAAAGATGAAATTATGGGAGAACATTATCGAGACTGTTGTACAGAAGAAAACTAAATCAACGTACATAAATACATACATACATACATACATACCCGCAATTAAATTAGTATCTAGCTACGTAATTTTATCACTTCAGCTGTCAATCATAATTTTCTAGAATTATCATCCACCGATTACTTCGCTACTAATAAATGGTTTGTAAATGTCTTAATCTCGACTTGATTGATTAAAATATTGAGTAGAAATAGGTAAAATAATGGAAGAGCCTAAAAAAAGAAGAAGAAGAAGAAGGAGACGATGAAGAAGAAGATTATTGAAATACAGCTATAATATCTTTAGAGTTAATAACCGTAATGAAATTAATATTAAATGAATAAATAATTAATATAAACAACTATTAGCGTAAGAATGCTTTCTGTGTGTGTCTGCAATTTGAAAAAGATAGAAATATAAATACAAAAAAAATTAAAAAAAAAAATCAACCACTATAATTCTTTTTTATCAATTTTGAGTAAATAATTGCCTGCATCAGTCAGTCAGTGTGCAACGTATTTGTCCATGCCCTATGGGGTGTAGGTATATGCATCTACCTACCGAGTAATAGAATAAAACTAAAATTGTTAGTATATTGAAAGTTGGTGAGAAATTTTTACAAAAAAAAAAAAAATTCAATGCGGTATAAAAAACATAGTAAAAAAAAAAAAAAAAAAAAAAAAAAAAAAAAAAAAAAAAAAAAAAACTTGAGTGCTTCGTGTATGTCGAATCTGTAATATTAAATATATATATATTATATATAGTATAATACCACACTTTTGAGTGAAATATTTTTTAGCAAATTTATGTCATTTTGTAAACGTTCCCAATGCTAAGTATATAAGTATAACGTATACTATATATAATATGTGTATACTATTTTCTTATTTTACAATTTTTTGGCTATCGTAAAAGAAAAATCACACTCTGTAATATTTACGTGATACGTATACCTATATAGAAAATGAATTTCACAAATTAACGTACATACATAGGTATGTATGTACGTGTCTAAACAATATTATATATACTTATATATGTATGTGTATAATTTGAGAATTAAGTATGGATTATACATATAGAAGAGCACAAAAAAAAAAAAAAAAACGAAAAAAAAAACCCAATTCTTATAAACCGTGCAGTTTTAATATGTATCATATGTTCTTTTATAAGGTTTAGCAATAATAATAATAATAATAATAATAATAATGATGATGATGATGATAATTATAATATTAATAATATCGATAATATTAATAAACCAAAAAAAAAATAATAATTTCCATAGTTTACTTCTCATTTTTACCACTCATATAGCCGTGTCAATTTATCCGTTTTTTTTCTTTCTTATCTCTTTTAATTTTTGAATTTCTTTTTGAATTTTTTTCGCACCAATTTAGTATTTCCAACAGAGTAAAGACTTGAGGACGCGTAGTTAATTTGTCATATATCGAATAAATGTAACGCATTCTTAAAGTCGTCAATTGAGTTTTATTTTTCAAAGTATTATATATATATATGCGCGACGTATTCGATGACGATTTACTGATGTGAACTTATTATACTGATGGCTACAACGTATATGTGGACGAAACCACTCGTTAAATAACTCTGATCATGCACATCGGTTTGTTTTCGTTTTCTATTTGAACCTAATTTACTGGAGAACATCTGCAGCCGTCTTGACGTACATAGGAATTCAGACCTCCTACGACCAGCGACAGATGAAGGCCTCTTCTGATACTTAATTTAATTTTTTTTTTTTTTTTTCCATCTCCAAGTCTTTTTTATTATTCCCAACATCGTTTTACTACCGTCTTCGTACACCCTTCGAGCAACTCAACGTGAGTAAGTAAGTTTTTGTTCTTTCTTGTTTTTAATTCTATCGATTTTTATTCGTCGAGCTATATTATTGTTTATTCATTTCAAGATTCACATCTTGATCCCAGATAAAAAGGTAAGATAGAAAGATCGGAATTTTTCTTAAAAATATCAATAATCTTGAGTAGTCTTTGCGTTATCTGAAAGAAAAAAAAACTACCACGCGACACCATTAGGTAGCAAATGGTAACGAGCACAATAAATCCTCATTCCTTCTCATCATGGTTTCAATTAACTTTTTTAATTACTGCAAGCGCATGGGATTCAAGTTTCAGCAAAAATTCAATTCTTCTGACTTGCGCACAGACGTGTTTGTATATATATATATATATATATATATATATATATATATATATATAGAGTTATTTCTGGAGAGTGAAATTACATAATTACCAATTGTCTTTAATTTGCACACAGCGGGCATATATAAACTAGAAAAACATTTCTGAATTCTCTTCAGTTTTTGTTCGTATTCGGTCGAGGAAAGTCGACAATAAATTTCATCTCGTTATACGGTTTAATAAACTGTCGACAAATGTAACCGCAGTTTCTTTTTCATATATGTATACATAATGTGGTAAAAAGTGACGCCGATTCTGAACGTAATGCATGAACATCTCTTCTCATCCCTCATCGCCAGTCAAAAAGGACTAAATTCATTCCTCTTCTTGTGCGAACGAAAAAATGGAAAAAAAAAAAAAATAGAAACAAAACGTTGCAAAAGAATAAAAATCATGCTGTTTGATCGACGCGAAGTATTCTCTACGGAATTTGTCGGGGTTTAAAGTTAAGAAAAATTTCAAGTTAAACCTATAAAAGTAAATCTTTTCTCGCTCTACAGTCGTCCCTCAGTCCCGTTTACGTTACGCGTTCTTGCCATTCGGATTTCTCCAGGCAATTTGGCACACGGCCAATAGTCATTCCTGATCGTTTATTCCTGATTATTATACCTAACCCCGAGAAGGAACACGCCTGAATTATCTAACTGCGGGTTACACCTATTAAAACAAGTTTCCATTCTGTAGTTTAAATTAAAACAATTTCAAAGATTCGACAATTATGAACGTATACGAAAAACAATAGAAATTTTCTGGAAAAATATACGTATAGCTGATCAACTAATCAGAGACAAGATTGAATATTAACTTATTTACAAAGTCGCGCAGTATTTGTCTGTCATTTCGTTTGATCTATTGGTAAAGCATCGATCTTACTACGATAGAAAAGCGAAGGTTTCGGAATGAGTTATACTACCCTTAAATCGATTTCCTTGTTAGAATCACCCTGAAGGCTTGAAAAAAGACTGGAATAAATGAAACGTAGTACATCAGTCTTCTATAGGCCCTCTTACGCAGAGCTATACCCGCGGATATAGTAATGGAACAGTTTTAATGCGCGACCATGATATTCTTCGGTTAGTCAAAGAGTCCAAGAGGTTATCGGGGTCAATTTAACATTAAGCAAACTTTGAACAGTAAAGTCAATTCGTAAAATTAATTTCCCCGGGAAGTATATGTATATAGGTATACTGTAATATATGTATAATAAATAAATTCCGGGGTAATATGTCTCTGCAGTTAGAGTGAAGCAGTAGGAGAGAGAATACGCTCGCGGTTGATGAACACGAAATTAAATACACGCAACGTCAGGTGATCACTTATCGACGTACATCCGGTAGGGCTGTTTGGCAACGAGACTCTGATCAGTCTATATCGGGCAGTCCTAGTAGAAATATGATTCAGCTCAAGGCTACTCAAATTGATCGTTTGGATATTAAAAATTAATTTTTTTCATGTTTTAGAGAAGAACAAAAAATAGCCAATTCATTTACAAAACGGAATATTTTCGATTTATATACATATATTAATCTGCGCAAGTTCAATATAGCAACAATAATCGAAGAGACATTTTATTATACGAGCAAAAATATAGAAAATCGAACACATATATTACGCATAAAACACAAAATTCAACAATAAATATCGTTTTAATTGTGAAAAGCATTATTCGCCATGGGGCAGGTACGACGATACATTTCTATATGGTCTAATAACTATGAATATAAAACAGCGGATTCGTATATCCATAAAAACTCATTATTATTATTATATGTATCTGTGATTATAATTTATCCCCGCAGGGGATGTATTCGCCAACCGGAATAACGAAGCATGTGCTTCTGTTATTTGTACTACAAATCGTCATACTCGTGTTAATGGGTGCTCTTATGACATATGGTCCAGAGGCTAGGCCAAGTAACCAGAGCATAAGCCGAGCTGAGAATGGCGATATCAGAGTTTATCCAAGTACGTATATACCTATATACATCTCAACATACCTATATACCTGTACGTAAAGTTTGTGTACCTATTTGCGAGTCTGCAGTAGTTTGAGAATATAATCAAGTTAGTTTGTATGTACTACATACCTGCGTGTTACAGTTTATACGTGTGATAAATGTTTATAGGAAGTAGAAACTGGATTCTATAAAACTAAATTGATACACATAACATAACGGAATTATTACTTGAAAATACGATAACAGCTGTGCGCGGACTTGGCAATTAAAGGCTTTGAATGTTTAACAAGAATTTTCTCACTGTAATATAACCTGTTTCTATAATTTATTGTATTAATTGTACAACTTTGCTTGGATATACCGTGTCTAATATGCGGGCAAGTTCGAACTCAATCAATTTCTAATTAACTCCACCTGATACTGACAATTAGTGGAATACCTGCAGCAGTAGGTATCTGCTATTTGGAATCCGATACGATGCAAGAAACTTCCTTATTGTATATACAGTAACAAACCCGATTGGTATATCCCTGCGAAAGATTGACTTCTCTATTACATCGCTATAACATGTTACGTCAGTAATTATTGACTGTTAATAACTGTATAAGTCGTATTATGGTATTGTCTGCACTTGTCTTTTGTTTTTTGTACAATTAATGATTTAATATACGTACGTAATGTGCGGAGTGAATATTCACAGTATTCACAACGGAAAACGCGAAATAAAGTGAAAACGGAAATTGAAATAGAGAGGGGAAAACTGAGTTGTGTACTACCGGCAGCTTAACATCCAATGCTCCGTTGAAACTTCAATGTATATCTCATATTTCCCATGGGACATCTTGCGAAACACAGAGATAGTAATTATTTAGAAGCCGAAATAAAATCTCGAACAGCTGCAGCGCGATACGAAACAAATGCGCCGATGTTTGGGGCCACGAAGATAATTTTGTGAAAAACGTAAATAACATTTTTTTTTTAATAATGAAACAAGAAAAAAAATTTCAACAAGATTAATTAGCGAGCCAATTGAGAATGGTTCCGTATATGTATGAGTCAAGATGAACTTGAATATCGAGCAACGCGTATCTGCGTATATATTAATACCATCATGCATACACTTACACAGGGAGGGAATTCAATTTTATTTCTAAATTTCATTCTCTGTTGGGGAACCAGGAAAACTTGTGCGCAGAATTGCTCGTGTAATGCATAAAACAAAAGTATGCAAAGTTGACCTTTGGAGTCACCTTGCTTCTCGAATAGAAACGACTTCCATCTGTTATTCAAAATATATTTTGGGAAGTCCAGTGAGATGCAGAGAAAAAAAAAAAAAAAAAGAACATTTCAAAAACCCATCCAATATACCTATACAGTCGAAGTTTTTTTTTTTTTTTTTTTACATACGAATTTCAAACCGCAACATCGATTTATAATATAAAATTTATATAGTCAAAATACACAGGTAAAACAAAATCCTTTAGCACAATATAGGCACAAGTATAGAGACATGTGTAAAGCATTATTATACAGTGCTATCGCCCAGGGCAAGAAAAAATCGGCGATTTCTCCAGGCGGAAGAAACTGCGTTTTGACACAACGAACCCAGAAATAACGAGACACGCAGATATGAATAAGAAAGGCTGAAAAAACTGAGCCCTACAATTTCGCGTAACGGTGTCTTTTCGCAAACTACTAACTCCCCAGGCGGTGGTAGACCTTGGCATGGGGCTGTACAAGTACATCATCTAATTGTAAACGAAATAAAAATAAAAATTGTATTACGCCTGAAGCTTTCGTGATACTACCTATGGCCACAATAACGAGCTAGGAACAAATCTTAGTAGTTTATCATGAAATAACTTTTCGACCAGATTTACAATGGCAATCATAGGTACAGTACTACATACATATACATATACATATGTTGAATACATATCCTGATAGTGACACGAAGATTGTAATAAATGGTGATTTTTTATTTCTGAGACATTGGATACTGAGAAAACATATATTTATTACATAAGTTCTGGACCACAACTCGTTCCCGTGTTATCATTACAACGCAATACCATACGAATCATGCGTTCTTTATCTTCTAATTACACGATACGCTGAAGCCAATGGACGCTACGAACTACAACAGTAAATTGTTGTAATATATTAATTATTATTATTACAGTAATACGGATTGACGACGACCTGATCGCAGAGCAAACTATAAACGATCGAACATGATAGTTTAATAACCTTCTGACAGCGTAGTAAAAGTGTCCTCTGACAAGAATTAGACGATATACTATATGGCCTCTTAAATTATAATCAGTGGACTAATGAAACAAGTTGCTATTAAACAATAAGAATTATGATTAATTGATGAAAGATATATTAATTTCTTCCTCAACGATATAGCTGATTGTGAGCTACGTTCACTTGAGATTAATAGCCCGGCTGCACCCTTGGTACATATTAAAGATAATCATCATTCGGGGGTATTTAGACCAAAAATTTTATTACGCGATTAGGAGAAAATCTATACTATAATTGCTATGACTAAAGCTGTGATGGCTGCTCAGTTTCTATATACTCAATACTGAAGATCTGCAATTTTTCAGTATGTACTAATATTCTTCTTAAATAATTTCTAAGAAGCACGTTTATAGAATTTATTTCACACTCATTATTGGAATACGTTTATCGAGGTTCGAAGCATGGTGAGATTACGGAATGGAAGACCATCAATGGACCGCAGAATCGATATTACCATCGGGTTTAAAATGATACATTTGGCTGACGGCATCACTTTGATATTCATCGGAAGGGTTTTTCGTCGGTGATTTCATGGCAAAATAATATTTGTCAGAATTAGAACGATTATTAAGAGAGCATAATGCCCTGCTTAGTTATTTACGAAAGTATAATGGATAAGAAATTATAAAAGCACCGTAAAAATCTGTATCAGTATAGGTATACCAACTAAACGTAACGGACAAGACTTTGCCACGATTTTGATTACCGTAATTAACAAAAACGATAGATATATACCTATGTAATGAGAATAAGAATGCGATCAGTGAATAATATCTTCTATTTTCTGAAGCAACAACATTTTAACCGCATGTGCCGGGCATGAACTGAACTCTTTGTTCTTCCCTTATTAAATATCTAGTGTACCAAGATGTCCACGTGATGATATGGGTCGGATTTGGATTTCTGATGACCTTTTTACGGAGATACGGGCAAAGCGCGGTCGGATTAACTTTTCTGGTTGCCGGAATATTGGTACAAGTTGCAATACTTTGCCAGGGAGTATTGCACATGGCTAAAAATTCTGGAAAAGCACCATTGTCCTTGATGAGGTAATTCATATATCCGCAGGTATATACCTGTACGGTGTATAATGTTATAGATAGGGTGTTCGTATGCATATAAAAACCTACTCTACATTGGCTACCCAAACTTTATGATTAACTTTATACTTTGCTTTACGCGCGGAGGTGTAGAGTTCCGAGGCAATAATTATTTTATTTTATTTTTTTTTTTTTTCAGAAAATTCTTATATTAATATTGTTCTCACTTTTTAACCAATGCGCAATCTTCCTACTTTCCAACTCCGGCTGGTTCACTTTTCAACTAACTTTAAACATAATTTTTCACAGCTTGCTCAGTGCCGACGTCGCTGTTGCTGCGCCCTTAATTTCCATGGGGGCACTTCTGGGCAAAACTACTTATATGCAACTCATATCTATGGGAATCATAGAATTGATTATCTATACCTTAAATAAATACATAGGTGAACACCACTTCAAAGTAAGACTTAGTCGCCTCTGATAAACGAACAAATTTTGAACAGCAATTTTTTTTTCTGTTTCATCCCTGTACAAATCTCTTTATAAATAAAATTACAGGCAGTCGACGCGGGGGACAGCATGTACGTTCATGTTTTTGGGGCATACTTTGGCCTTGCTATTAGCTACATTTTTGGTCGTAAAGATAAGCCCAAAGACCATCCCTTGGAAGGTGCAAATTACCAGTCAGACATCTTCGCAATGATCGGTAATACTCGTTTTTATTTATATTATTTCAGGGCCTGAGCAGATTCAGATAATTTATTTTCGACATGACTTTTGAGAGAAATAGAAAAATACTGTTGACCATTCGTTTACACTTTTGTTCGCAGAATCCTGAATGAAATGGTGTAACACTTTGATCTGAGTTTTCATTGATTGATTAAAGACCAAAAAATTTTATAATCTTTCTGTTCATTTGAATTGTATATTTTTTTTTTTTTTCCAAACTTGAAGAGACTTTTATTGGAAACTTTTAGGTACGATGTTCCTTTGGCTATTCTGGCCATCCTTCAACAGTGCATCATTGCATGGTGACGCTCAACAGAGAGCAATTATTAATACTTTACTCTCGATTGCTGCCAGCTGCGTAACGGCCTTTGCAACGTCGGCTGTAGTATCGAAAAACAATAAGTTCAATATGGTTCACGTTCAGAATTCAACTCTGGCCGGTGGTGTGGCTGTGGGTACAGCGGCAGGTATAACGATAGAAAAATAGCCAATTATCATCATATCGCCGCGCCGGGGAACTTTGACCCGAATCAACTTTATTTTTAAACTCTTTTTTTCAGGGTTGATCTGTGAACCCGCTGGGGCTCTCACAATTGGCTGCATTGCAGGAGTTCTCAGTGTTCTCGGTTACAAATATCTCACTGTAAGTATTATTTATATAAAGTATGAAAATTTGTATACAAACTATATAGAAGCCGAAATTATTTATTAAACAATTTTACCAAAAATCATGGGACATTTTTTGAGAAATTAGTAACCCATTTCGAGTTTGTAATAATTATTATAATATATACATAGCTTCTATATAGATTTTTGAACTGATATCAATCAAAATAAAATTATACAATTTTATTTTAGCCAGCGATTCAAAAATTTTCGGGAATTCATGACACCTGTGGAGTTCACAATCTCCATGGAATGCCCGGTGTTTTGGCTGGAATATTCGGGGCGCTTATGGCAGGCATCGCAACATACGATGAATACGGTTCTTCGCTGCACGAGGTAAGTCAGGAAGAGTAATTTGAGAAGAGAAATTTATCTGAATTTTTAAACCACTTTATAGAGGAACTGTATGAGGACGGAATTTTTTCATTAATTTTACAATTCGAAAGAACTTCTTTTTTTAACGCTATTATGTCTTCATAAATGTAAAAAAAATTCTGTTTCTCGTGAAATGCATATAACATTCTGTTCTCTAGTTTGAATTTCTCTCAGAAAATCCTGCAACTGTAACTATGCATTTATTCCTATAATAGATATTCCCGGCAAGAGCAACAGATCCGGGTCAGAACAGAACAGCCGGCCAGCAAGCGGGCTATCAGTTGTTAACGCTCCTAATTACATTGATAATAGCTATTGTATCAGGGCTAATTACAGGTAATATAATTTTTTTATTTATTTAATAGTGTTCGATTGAATCGTTTTCAACGATGTAATTTTGTTTAACTTTTTGTGAATCTTAAATCGATCTGTTCATTTTTTTTTTTTTTTATTTTAATTTGATTTTAGATAATATAATTTATTTTTTCCAACAGGGTATATTATAAGCCTGCCAATTTTCGGCACAATTCCGGAGGAGCAAAAGTTCGACGATACTGCACACTGGGAATTAGAAGAGGAAGAGAATGAGACAAGGCCAAAGGAGCAAAGCGTTAGCGAACAATTACCGATGGGTCACATATGATATTTACTTGTTACTGGAGTTCGAAATTGATAAAAAAAAAAAAACATCACTATTTTCTAGACCAATTTGTCCTGCTTTATGAATAGAACTGAAAAAACAAAGTCATGTCTTTACTTTAAAAAAAAAAAAAAAAAATTGAGATTTACTATTTAAAATGTTTAACCCTTTCAATTGTAGGTCAAGACTCCTTAAGAATACGAAGAATTCACTTTGCCAAGTGTTCTTGTTTGATAGATATAATATAATATAATAACGAGATAAGATCTGCATTTATTTTTATTAAATTTTTTCTTATAAAATTTTTGCTTAAAACTATATCTATACAATAAATAAACATTTCACCTATTATACCTATTTTACGATACTATAAAACTGTCGAAACAGAATTAGCAGCGCGATGTTTTAATCACCTCTTATATATTATAAAACAATAAACTTTCAAAAAAAAAAAATAAATAAAAAAATAAAAGGAACCCCCCCCCCCCGTCATAAACCCTAAAAATTATATTAATGCATTGTCTGCATGTTGATTGAGAATATATTAAAATTCACTATCTTACAAT
The DNA here is from genome assembly GCA_949628255.1 of Macrophya alboannulata. Taxonomy (NCBI): domain Eukaryota; kingdom Metazoa; phylum Arthropoda; class Insecta; order Hymenoptera; family Tenthredinidae; genus Macrophya; species Macrophya alboannulata. The sequence goes on along the minus strand of OX451209.1, from coordinate 19,861,301 downwards.
TATAGAATAATTATGATATTATTAATAACAATAATAATATTAATAATAAACTAGATAATTAGAAATTTTTTAAAGCGATTCAATAAAATGTAATTAACAACACGCAACTGCCAAATATTTGATATATTACATCAGTTAATTAAACTTCATTTCATTTCATTACAATTATTTCATCAAGGCATGAACGACAGCCTTAGCGTTTAGTGATTTTAAATCTGTATAAGTTTGACCAGTTCCAACAAATACGATCGGTTGGCCAGTAATATACGTCATAGATATTGCAGCACCCACCTGTAAATAAAAAGTTACATTAACTCTCGAAGAACATAGAACTGTATTACCCTATTTGATAGAAAAAAAAAGTTTATCTCAAGATACCTTATCATCGATTGTATCAAATTTAGTCAATACAATGCCATCAATAATATGCGGATTAACAGAGCTGCTATAATCTGCTAGAGCTTGATTAAATTTAACCAATTGATCGACGGCCTCATTGCCCACCAAAGCTTCGCCGACGAAAAGTACCAAGTCCGGTTCATTGACTTTAATCAACTTAGTCAACGCCCTCATCAATGGTTCATTGTCCTGCATTCTACCGGCAGTGTCTACAAGGACAACATCAATCTTTGAATCTTTGGCAAAACGTATAGCCTCCATAGCTATAGCAGCTGCATCCTTTCCGTAACCCTTCTCATAAAGTTGCACCATTGTTTGATTATTATGTTTATCTGCTGGATGTAGAGCGTTCAAATGACGAGTGTGTGTTCGCAACTGTTCAACAGCACCAGCCCTGTAAATGAATGATGAAAAAAAAATCATTAGGCTCATGTTTTAATGGTAACATATTTACAGAATGATAATATAAAATGGTCAAGTTTATATCACCTGAAAGTATCGCAAGCAGCAATTAGTACTTTGAAGTTATTTTCAATAAGCCAAAAACAGATCTTGGCCAAATTTGTTGATTTTCCAACTCCGTTCACTCCGCAAAATGCCATAACGTAAGGTCTGTTATTCTTTTTTGCCTCGAATGCATCACGCAATATATCGACCCTTCTTTTCGGCGATAATATTTGTACCAAAGCTTCTGTTAGCGTGCCTTTTACTGTACTTGCGACACTATCAAATGTGCCCAACACTTTTCCCTCTAGCTTGGCGCTAACAGATTCACATAATTTGTAGGCAATATCCGCAGCCACGTTCTTGGAGATCAAATGATCTTTTAATTTATCCAATGCTGGCAGCATGTCTTCTTTGGACAGTGATTTATTGCCGACAAGACCTTTGAACATAGCAAACACACCTCCAGACTTTTTTTGAGCTTCAGGTTTTGCAGTTTTTATTTCTTCTTCGTACGAATCGTCTTCCGATTCACTATCAACTTCCAAGTCACGAATTCCTCCCTTCATTTGTCCAATCATCTAAATATTTTCAAATCCATTAATACAAAAAATTTTACAAGTTTGAAATGACAATATTCTCTTATAAGAATAACTATTGTTTGATTATTTTTCTTATTCATAGACCTTATCTACTCATGTATTTAATCAATTTGTTTTCTTGGTATCACAGGTCAAACGTCATGGCTAGTATTATACTCACAGTTGTATCTGTTTGAATATTGTTGTCACCATCCTCGGGCTTATCTCTCGTTCTTTCCAAGTTGACCAAGTCTTTGTTGGTTCCACCCAACTCCCAAGTGCGTGGTTTCTTACCAGCTTTCTCTGGCTTTGGACTCTTTCTGCAAAGTATTCTCGTTCAATACACATAGTAAACCAACAGGTATTATGATATGAATATGTAACAGCAGTCCTTGACGAATTGGTGCATTTTACTTGGTCACTCACTGTTTGTGTGCTTTCTTTTTTGGTCCACCCATCTTTTGGGCAAGTCTTTGTCTGTTGGCCAACAAGGTCTCTTCATCCAACTGCCCATTTGTGATGGGTGACTGTTTTGGTGGTTCTATCTTAGGTGGTTCTTGAATTTTCACTGAAAAATTATTACGATGAGATAAAAATTAAATGATTTGAAATTACTTTGCAGATTTAGCAGCTTCTATTGAGCACCATTTCCTCATGCACTGATAAAGAAAAAAGCAAGAGATTGTAATAGCTGGTTGATGATTAGTGAAGAAATACCGGAGATGATAAGATCATGAAGTGTAAGTGGACAATATAAAATGTAAGAAAACCAATCACATTCATTAACCAAATTCATGTTACATTTATGGCATGTACCACTTACAAAGATTATCGTCGTTTGAAAAAATGCCTTTCTTCTTCTTTCCTGGAAATATAATGTGATTTATGCGCATACCAAGTTAGTAAAGCATGGCTAAATCAAGTGCAATGAATGTTAGCTCAGTAAACCCAATATAGAAGATCTTCTACATTAAAATACATCAGAAATACACAATGATTCCAAATATGATCAACGAAAAATTGACTATTCGATAGCAAGAGCGCAATAGTATGGAATTATGAGGATTATAAATGTATAAATTTGAAAATGAAGGGATTATAAGCTCAACTAAATCCCCTGGAAAGATAATGAAGAAGTTTTGGTAGTTTGGACAGATTTGACATCTGTTTTTTGTAGTGAAGATATTTTACCTTGTTTCTTGTTGTCCTTGTCATCTTTTCTTTCAATCATACTAGCAACGGTTTTTTTGGACTTAAAACTTTCGTCAAATGTCCGCATTTGCTTGGGAAGTTTAGCTTGATGTTTACCCCATTGTTCAGCAGCAGTTAATATTGCGTCATAATTTTTCTTGAAGTTAAAACCAGAGAACCAATCTGATTTTTGTAAGTCATTTTTATAACGATCTCTAAACTCCAAATGAATATCGTTCAAAAATTTATCCACATATGATAATTGGAGTATCTTTTGGTAAGCAACCACAAATACAAGCTCAAATTCATTGTCCAACTTGTACTGAAGACGCAGTGAATCATGGTCAAAAGAATTGCTACCTGTTCTCTCCTGGAAATAACATTATCGCTTGTTTTACATTGTAAAACTATTCGAGGTGATCAAAACTTCGCATAAGTATTAACGGTCGGTTTTGTCAGACACGAAAATCCTCGCGATTTATGTTAAAATATAAGAAAACCAGTAATTGAAGAACACATGTTTTCTTCTCACTGCCATATGTTTAGTTTGGAAAGTAATGATGGTTTCGATATTGTAGCTAATTGTTTGAGAGTTTTTATAAGCGTATCAAGGCATGACAAGCGTATATCGTGGATAACATATCATCGATGATTGTCAGTTAAGAGTATATTGAATGTAAATTAGTGAATTATTGATAATATACTTGTTTTCGCTACTCACCTGAAGAATGACACTGCGAATGAGAGCGTTTACACTTGGAGTAAATATTTGCGAGGTGCTTTGAAAACACCACAATACTATACCGCCTTTACTAAATATCGTGAAAAGATCTAGCATTTTAAAACCGCGTTTATTACGATCAAAATATTAATTACAAGGAATGAACTTAACCTAACCTATCAGGCGTGAATGAATGGCGTTTGATTTTTGTTACACGTCAGATGGCCGGAAGTTGATAACTAAGAGCAGAAAAATTTTATGAAAAACTACTAGAGTCATAAGAGGCCTGGAGAAAATCCGGGAACGTGAACGTCACGAAGAGTGCGTTCTGCATCTACATCTCAATTATTCAGTGGTTGAAGTTTTGCAAGTTTTTAGAGCGGCAAGTGAGCGGGAAATGAATGATAAATAAAATGGCGTCCGAGGAACCCGCGAACGAACAAGGTTAGAATAAGTTTAAAAATTTCGAACTTTCTAGCCTCACCAGATATTGAAAATAACAAAAGTTATATATTTCAGAACTGCTTCCGGTCGAAGAGAGTCTTATGAGTTTGGAAAAACTGGATCGAGCCTCACCAGATCTTTGGCCCGAGCAAAGTGAGTCAATTTCTTAATAAACCAAGTTTATTGTAGTCACACAAGAAACATTTTTGTTTATAAAAGTTAGTTTATATCAGCGAATGATGAAGTTCCAGGTGTCAACGAATACGTAGCACAAAATTCTCCACAAACCGAACCACCCTCCTGGGCAGCAAGTCTCACCACCGATGATTTAAACAAATTACATCGTAAGTAGCCAAGACGATTTAAAAAAATATTCATCATCTTTTATAATCTTCTTTTTTATCCATAAACTAAATCATTCCCTCATTTGAAGAGCTGGGAAATCTTTCTATGACCGGCCTCATCGCAGAAGTTAAAAAACTTCACGATATGGCGTATCAATTGGGATTAGAAGAAGCCAAAGAAATGACCCGTGGAAAATATTTAAACATATTTAAACATAAATAGTAGTGTAATATTAGAATAGATGTATGTATGTATATATTTTTTCAATGAATACTTTGTAAAAAAATTTCTGCCATTGAAAAACTCGCCTATATCACGAGTCGCATTGCGACAAGAAGTGATAATGATGTAATGTTATAGTGATACTTTTAAGATTTCTGGAAAACTAAGATTATTGCATCACTGCTGGAGGATATGTATTCCTGCAAAGATTCATTTCCTAATCAAAATGTGAAATTGAATTGGAAAAACTGGAGAGGACTTGAGGATATAGTAGGATTAAGGGTTTAGTGAAGGAAACAGAACTCGTGAATATCGATGATTATGTTCGAAAATATATTACAATTTACAAATTTATACAACAATTAAATTACGTAACTGAATAAGGGAGAAGCTGGATTTGTACCATTAAATTGCCCATCAGGTTTAAATGTCCTTAGCCTAAAGATAAGCAGAAATTACATTGTTAGAATACAGTAACAAATTGATGATGAATTATTATTATTGATCCTTGGACTTATCTCCTTGCGAAAGGTAGCCAAAATTGTTGATGAATAGGTATAAAGTTTTTATAAAACGCCATAGAAAAAGTATAATTTAGAAATTTGAATTCACTCACCAATTCATCTAAGTCAATATCCATTTCTTGTGAAGCCGCATTGATAGAATCTGCAATTCGACTTACTTCTTCATCCTCTGCTTTCATTTCCTGTGTATCATTTTCACAGTCAGTTTCTACTTTTGTTGCATCTACACCTTCTGTGATTTGTCCGAGATCCTCGTGCTCTTCGTCGGGATCATTTAACTCCTCATTTGACCTTTCGTAAATTTGAAAATGAACAATGAATGAAAATTATGAATTACTTGAGTTTGTAATTATGTAGTGATATAGTAAGTAATTGTAGAAGTTCTTACTCTCTTATGTAAACTTTCTTTTGCACAGGTTCCATAGGAAATAATCTCTCAATCAATTTCAATACTGGCTTAGATTTCTTCTGCACAGACTGAGGAGGTTCGAGAAATTTTTTTAAAAAATCTGACATAGGTGGTAAAGGTGAATCTGGATTTAAAGCCCGATGAGTCAGCCTATCCCACACATTTTGTCTAGAAATATCAGGTACTGTGCCTGCTTCGAATGCTTCTCTTTTCTCGTTCGTAAAATCGTCTCTGAAATTAGAAAATCAGAGTTGGACAAGTTCGGACATAATTTTGTTTCGAAAATCGATATAAATTTGTGTAATTGTAGCAATTTTGATCTTGTTAAGACATTTGTATCACGATACGAATCGAAAGAGCCCAAAATTACATACTCTGCTTCCATGAGCATCATTGAATCAATAAGATTCTCTATAGCATTTTCCTGTTCGTTTGATAAATCATTCATAGTAGATTTAATCGGTTTTATTTTTACTATCCTTCTATCTTCAGCAAAAATCAATTCAATGTACACTAGACACTGCAACACAGACAATTTAACAATTTATTTATCACAGTAAGTCAAATTTGCAGCAACATTATAATACATTGATATAAAAACGTACCCAAGGTTGTCCAGGGACATTAATTTTCGGAAATAGTACGCCCATTTTTGGGGCAATGTTTGCTCGCGAGACTCTTCTAACAATAGCAACTTTTTTCTGATCTGCCATAGCTTTTACCAACGAATAAAATGGGCTGGCATACTGAAAAACATCGGAACCAATCCAATAGAGTGAACAGATTTAAGTTTACAATCCTAAGAAAGAAACAGAAAATTATTAGATGGAATTCAAACCTGTTGTGCAGGTACAACGATATATGAGCCTTTGCCAGCCAGACAATCCATCGATATTAGTTGCTGTTTAGTGAAACCATAAATCATGAAACTTTTTGGCCCACTTCCGTATTTTAATGCATCTTTGTCTGCATCTGAAATTTTTTTATATGTTAGAAAGTATTCAAACAAGAAAATTGAGATATAATCTTTGTGAACACTAGAAAATCCTATTTGATGAAAACTCATCGATCCAGTAAGTGAAATCCTACAATTTAGATTGAAAATTCTAAAATTTATAAACCATAACGTTTAGAACACAGGATTTACAAACTTTGTGTAAAAAATTGTTTATTTTCTTGCATTGGAATGAAGCTCAAAATTTTTCCAAAAATTTTTGGGATTTAATACAAAAAAATTCACCTGCAAATGATATGTATTTTCTCCCGTACATATATGCGGTAATAATATCCTCTTCGCCGATCGTTTGTCTATGTTTATCCACTAAAGCATGACATCGCTCGACTGGTACTTTCGTAGTTTCAGTATCAGTAAAAAGTTGCCACTTGGGTAATTTGAAATCTTCTGTTGTCTAATGAATGTAATTAATCACAATTATGTTCACCACATATCTCAATAGACAATGAACCCAGTGCGTAATTTAAATGTACGTACTTTCAAATACATTATTATTGGAATTTTGATATCGAACAAATCCATATCTGTCTTCCATGTTGATGCAGTCTTTGACTGATTCTTGTAAATCATCAGCTTTGGTATGGTTTCAGCAAACGTCATACTTTGACCTTGGACCTACATCAAAACAGAAAACAAGCCTGTATTAGTTTGGTCAAAGTGAATAAACTTGCATTGAGAAATTCAAACTGTATGAAACCATTTTTATATTTCAAGAGCATTTTTTTAGATTGATAAGCTGATTTATCATTCTGCTGATTAAACGAGCTCAAGATCTTCACCAGATTACAGATAATAATCTGCTGTACTAATTTCTTGGTATATAAATAAACGAAAAATCACCATTTCACAAACATTGGCAAAAGCTTCCTCGCTATGGTTCATGTCAATTTGAGAATTTCCATTTAACGATTTTTTACCACTGAAAAAAAAAAAAATTTCCCATCAAAAAGAATTACTCAAAAATGTTGCAAATTATTTAGAAACAAAAAATTTGCAAAGCTTGAATGCTGGAATAATTCCAAAATATTTCCATCATATTTTAGCTATAGAGAAAGCTCATGTAAGATTATTATAAACATTCTTTTACATAGCCAATAAATTAATGTCTCTGGCGTTCATATCAGCAGCAACAGTCTTCATGTCGTACTGTTCCATAACATCAGAATCTTCTTTAAAATCGGTCAATAATACAACAGTTACCGATGTGTTACCAGCTCTGAAAAGAAAAACGAATTACATATGCTGTTATGTTTAAAATAAGATTCTGCTGAAGCTTTTCTGGTTCTTATATCCCTATTTGATTATGGTGTAAAATCAACTTACACACATTCTGTATCGATGTATTCAAGTACTACGTTCATGCCATCGACCCAACTAATGCTCTTTTCTTTAGTCCCTTTCAACTTAGTGATACTTTCAATCAAATTCCATGAAGGTACTTGCAAAGAATTCATTTCCACAATGTTGTCATAATTCAATCTATTCTTTGTTTCAGATGCACCCATTATTATGATGCCTATTTCATCTTTGGGTCGCAAAAAAATCTGCAGAATAATAATGCGATTTAATTTAATTTTAAAAGTCAGTTATTATCACTCAAATCTATATCATAAATGGTTACGTTTGGGTTATCGGGATTTATTTTGATACTTACTCTTCTTTGGATTAAAAGCTTCATGAGGTGTTTTGAGTTTTCTAAAAAACTTGTCTCATTTTCGTCTTCCGTTTCATCAGTGCATCCGACGTTGACGAGTATTATTAAACAGTCCTAAAAATTGTTGTCTTTTATTTCTGTTAAATTAACGATAAAATTTGGCTCTGGTTTTATTGTTAATTTGTTTTTTTTTTTTTTTTACAGAATTTTGATAAATCCAGTAAGTTAAAGATAGGGGAAATTCGAAGTTTTTTCCTAACCTTTTTCTTGTATTTGGGAGGCATCTTTTAGTCTCTAAATAAACAATTTTATTACTTTTATTTGGTGGAACACTTCTTCATCAGACACACTGCTTACTCTGATGATTAACTGTTACAAAACTCTGTTTCAATCTTGTTTTCCTGTTTCGGTTTACAGATAAGTTTTTATCATGACAGAAATTCCGTTTAAAATTAATCGACCTTGGACAAGTTTCGACAAGTCTTTGACGTTACAAATTCGATGAATCAACGAGTCGATCAGCTCGACTCTCGCAAGTCAAAGTATTCGCAAATGCGCGGCAACAATCAAATAGAGAATTCAATTCGCTTCCAACTCGGAAAATAAGCTAATAAATTTTCCAAATTCTTTATTCGCCTTCAAACTAAGACGATTTAGTTATTTGGCCTCAGCTGATCGTAATTTTATCCCATTTCACTTGAATTATGGAAAGTAAATAGTATGAAATGAAATAGAGATTTCAATTAACTTGATTCTTCAATATTCTATCATTATGTTCAGGAAGATAACTCAAAATGATTTGGGATTACATAGTACAGAAAAGTCTTGATTTCTGTTCTATTGGGATTTTACTAGAGTTTCGAATTTACAAGCATTTTTATCATTGAATTAAATATCATATTAAGATTGAGATAGGTATAAAAAGATGACCATATATACATATACATATTTATACATTTTATTTCAAAACAAAATAACAACAATGATACAATGTGAATCGGACCTAAATAGAAAATTAAAGTTCTTACACTATAATTACCGTTTACACGTGAGAAAATTTTTTGTGTACTTTTTCAATATGCCTTTTTACAGTACTTGGTTGTGAAAAATTATTACCACAAATAGGGCACAGATGTTCTGGCAATTTTTCTCCACTATGAGTGAGAAGGTGTTTCTTGAGGTGACTCGAATTAACATAATCTTTCTTACACATTGTACATTTGTATGGTTTCTGGCCAGTATGACTTAAAAGATGCTTTTTCAAATGAGCATTTTGCTTAAAACGTTTGCCACAAGTATCGCAGGAATAAGGTCTTTCTGCTGTATGTATCCGAACATGTTTTTCAAGTTCTCCGTGAGTAAAGAACTCAGTTTGGCAAATCCGACATTTAAATTGTTTTTCACCGTTATGCCTGATTATATGAATTTTCAAATTAAAAGACTTGCTAAAACGTCTTTCACATATGTGGCATTGATATGGTTTTTCACCCGTATGAGTAAACATGTGACTCTGAACATGAGCTACTTGAGAAAATCTTTTACAGCATATAGAACATTCGTAAGGTTTTTCAGAATGACATCTCTGATGTTGATGCAATTTTTCATAGTTGTAAAATTCTTTACCACAAACATTGCAACAAGTTGGTTTGGCCAGTTTAACATGATCCTCTCGCATGTGACGAAATAAATTATTCTTCTGAGTGTATGTCTTTTCACAATGCCTACACTGGTATCTATTATCAGCTAGTTTAACTATTCTTGGACCCCGTTTTCTAGCTTCTATAAAATTCTCGTCATCTTCATTTCGCTTCAATTCCCCCGTGCAATTGTTTAACTTAAAGTGTCTAATGATACTTCGTTTAGTTTTGTATTCCTTTTTGCAATAAGTACAACGATACAAGTTATTCAAATTATTTTCACTTAATTCTACATCATTATTTTCTCTTTTTTCAACAACAAATTCATTAACATTTGACCTTAGTTCATTTTCCGTTTCAAGATTACAAGGCAAGTCTGGAGTCACCTCTATTTTAATCATAGATTTTCCAGATATATGATTATCACCGTTTTCTATATCCATATAATTATTATTGCCATTACCTTTATGTGTTTCTATTATAAAACTACCACTAGTAGCCATAGAATTTGTCAAGTCAATAAATTCGAATTGATTGCTAGCTAATTCATTCTTAACATTAGCTGCTGTTCTAAAAAGATTATTTTTAGTATCTAAATTTCTAAAATTTTCATGATTTCTTTTACAATTATATTCACACAGGTATAGATCCTGTGGAATACTTTTTACTGCATTCATACCGACATGATTCAGCCAGGTTTCTTTCAAGTTAGATCTATTAGCTGGAAAATTTAATGCATTTGCCATACTCGGGCGCAATATTTATCAGAGATTACCTAGAAACCTAATTTGAATAATTTCTATATTTTTACAAAGCAATTCTAGTAATTAACTATGGAGTAACAATAATGAAGAGTGGGTACAGAATTCTGTACAAAACATAAGTGTCAAATAATAAATTTAAAAATACTGCAGAAGTTCAAACGCCAATGAAGCAGTGTGCGATAATACATCATTTGTGCTGCTGTATTCCAATCTTCGTTTCTGAAGAAAAAAAAAAAATATTACCATTAATATTGTCTTCAAATATGATACCTAGTCGTTTTGTCAAAAATCATCACTGGACGGATATGGCAATATAAAAGCATGAGTGTCAGAACGACAGTTTTTAATATTAGAGACAATGATATTTATGTTAAATTAATTTTTCGAGACGTTCGTCATAATTTCTGAAAGAACATATTGAACGACTACTATTTATTTATTTAAAAAATAATGACGTTTGAGGTTATCTGCGATGACAGCAGTTGGATCTGCTAAAAAATTATTTATCACCTTTCAGAAATTACGGTTATATGTGAGTAGGTTCAGTGCAACACCGCATACTTGGGTCAAGAATTTCTATAAAAGGAAAAGAAACGCTTAAAAATATCAAGCAATTTTTTCAGCTGACGTTTCACCGATCTTAAAACAAGTGGCATGTGTTTGTGGATAGATCGCCAAGGTCGTTTGAAATTCTCTGATAAGTAGCGCCATCTGTTATCGACAAAAGTTACTCAGTCAAGTTATGACGTCACATTCAGTAATCAATTCCTTATCATTTGTTCTTTATAATAAATACAAAGATTCTAGTTGTAATATTCGGGTACTTATTACTCTAATCAATAAACAGAAAACGATCCAGGATAATCGTTGAGATAACAAGCTGGATAATAATATTACGTGTAATTTTGTACTGTGAAGATAACTTCCGGTGTTGATTAGGGTAAAAGGGCAGTCGGTAGTGTAGTATCACCTGTTGTAAACGCGGCTGTATGTTGTGTGGAAGAGTGTATGATTGTTGAATGTTGGTGGGTGACAAGTGTGTTACAACATTAGTAGACTTAAACCACGTATTAAATAATGAATTTAGTCTGCTTATAATGCATCCGAAAATCTTATCCTTATTCCTCGCCGTCTGCGTGTCTGTTATTTAAAAAAATAAAAATAAAATAAATCCTTAAAAAGCATCCGTCCATCCACCTATCGATACATACATACGTATACATACATACGTGGGCGTATAATCATTGAATGAAATATGCACCACAACAGGAGAAAGAAAAAGCGCGTCAACTATGGTGTAAGAGTTGTAGAATTACTTCGTGGCGGTAAGGGTTTTGGCTTTACAATATCTGGTCAACAACCGTGCATATTAAGCTGCATTGTGCAGGGTAGTCCAGCAGAAAATGCCGGTCTTAGAGCGGGGGATTATCTCGTTGCCGTAAATGGTCACAGCGTGAGTAAAATTCCACACGACGACGTGGTTCGATTAATAGGAAATTCGAAAGGTTTATTAAGATTACAAATAGCCGAGAATTATTATTCCGATTCATCGGACGAGGAGGGACTAGCCACAGTAAGATCAAAACCAAAATATTCACACAAACCAAGAACAAACGTCGTCACAACTGCCCCCTTACAATGCAGAATAGCTAAAGTTGTCAGAGACTTGCATAGCGGAGCTATGTTCGATGCGGCTAATCGTGCCTCTCAAAATAAAATACAATGCAGTCATTCATCGCTTCATCATCGATGGAATATGGCTAGTCCTCTGCCACCGCCACCTCCGCCTTTATCTCTGAAACGAGATACTGAAAAAATTGTACATCGTACTGTCGTTGGTTATCTGGGCACTATTGACATACCTAATCAGTTACCTCCGTCGTCTATGATGCAGGTAAGAAAACATTACACTAGTTTAAAATGCGTTCAAATTTGTCATAGTTTTTAAAAATTTAGCACTGATTCTTGCAATGATTTTCGTTTTTGGGACTAAAGAATTATTCAATGATATTTTACGACGGATAATATCCGTTGGAAATAGATTAAAATGTTGGATTATTTTCATTCTACTTTACTAATTGTTGTCTAAAAAGTTACGTTCTTTTGATTTTTATATGCTAACTAACCAGTCATATGGATGAATGATTGAAATTGGTGAGCAAATTACAATCATTAGTAATATAGTAAAGGAGTAGAATTTTTTTAACCAAAATATTAATGATAAAACTTCATCTAATGCAAGTTGAAAAACAAAGATTCTCCGTCACTAACTAAATTTTTCTGTTTGTGTATAAAAAATCAAAGAATAGTCAATAATTGAGGATAAATCTAAATTTTTAATCATTGAAACATTATACACCATCAAAAAGTGAAAGAAATTTAGAATTGAAATGAATATCCTTCGAATACAAGCCTGGAAACAGTTGAAAATATTTGTAATTTTGATGTCTCAAGTCTGTAGGTCTATATATTCATTATTCTCCAGCAAAACTTGATCTCTTCAGATTTATAGTGAGAAAAAATTGAAAAATATTGTTAGGCAATTCGATGTGAAAGATGAAGGAATAGTTCTGTGAAAAAAAAACATCTTCTCAAATTATATCCAAGTTTAAATCACAGGAGTAGATTTCAATTAAAGATATGTATGTACATTTACTAATAATATATCTATTTTTCCAGGTACTAAGGAAGTGCGTGAAGAGACTGAAAGCAGAGAAGAGAAATCCTACTACAGTACTGCTCACAATACACGTAGCTAATATAAAGTTGACGAATTCGGACAACAAAGTGATAGCTGAGTATCCATCGTTCAGAATCATATTCTGCAATTCATTTTCAGAATTGGATAAACAGTATTTTGGTATACTGACTAAATCGGTGAAAGATAACGACGACATAGTCTCAAATTCATGCCATGTATTCACAATATACTACAAATTAATAGATCACGCTGTACACTCCAGTACTTGTAACATATTTGGCTTCACTTGCACAAAAACATCCGAATTAAATGTCTGCCAAGAATTTCCAGACAGTTGTAACAGTTTAATAGGTGCCATACAAACTCTTTACATATCAGATACAGACAGCGAGTCTAATCCGTATAATGAAGAGGCAAGACTCCACCACGCAGCCTCACCTCAACCAAGTAACGTAAGCACATCAACCGCCCATTCAAGCAACAGCGATTCGGGTATAGGATTCAAAGATGATTATGGAAATCAATCGGACAGAAATATGATGGCTGATTTTCAAGAACGGAGACAATATATGCCCAATTTGCACCTCAGGGAATCGGCAAATTCTTCGCATCAAAAAAACTGCCTTCTTCCAAGGCCAAGAACCAACGAAGCTTCATCTCTGGGTTCTAAATTGACCGTTAGAGCTGTACCAGACGTGAGATGGACAGACGATATGAGATCAAATCAATCTAAAGACGCTCTATTCTTATACAACGTTAAAGAAAAACATGAAGCATCAAATTCTAGTAAAAATTCTGATCTCTGTAATGGGTTGGGTGGACAAGGGGCGCCCGTTTTGTGTGGGGATGAAAATGGGGCTGGGAGGGGGAACAGCACCTGTCTGGCACCATCTGCTCTGCCTTTGAACAGTATGGGGTTGCCTGGTAGTCTGATGAGTAACTCCCTAGAGGATGAAACTCTGGTATTGGATGATGATGATGACAATGATGATGATAATAATATTGATATAAATTGTGTCGCGGAATCTTTACGTGAGGAAATCGATGATTTTGGTATTATTGTTGTCGGTAGTAGTAGCGAGAAAATAACTTCTTTCAATAAACGCGGTATAAACGAGAGTTTCAGCAAGCTTAGTCCGAAAGTTTACAGTGTTTCAAAATCTCTTGTGCATAGTTTAGAGGATTTGAAACCGACAATGGAGTGCAGTAATTCTTTGATGCATCTGTACTCTGGTAAGAGTGAAAAACCACGATGGGGAAGCCTACAGGAAATAAGAAACATCGGCAATTTCAATTCCAACAACTGTTTGGTAAGTGTTTTTATCGTTTATCTATCATTCGGTGTGCATTGTTATCTTATATTCAGTAAGAAGTGAGTTTTATTTTCAGATTTTCTGTGATTAAACCGCATGCCATTGCTTTCACTGTAACCGCGGAAATTTCAACGCGGAAATTATTGTGAATTTTCATTTTTTCTCTGGACCGATAAAACGATTTTATTTGCAAATTCATTTTACCCTCTTTTTTTACGCAATTCATATATATGTATATGCAACTCTGATCCATATTCCCAGTTCTCGCCGAATTAAAACCGTTATGTAGACGGATTTTAACGGGAAAATGTGGATGAGGTCTGAAGCAAAGGTCACAGCACGACCTCTCACGCGTACGAGAAATATAATACGTGTATGTAGTTTAATGTGTGTAAGTTATGTATGCATGTATGTATGCACGTAGGGAGAGGCGGGATTGCGTTTTTAAAACCTCTGTAAATTATTTCGCAAGACGTTCGAGTTTATTCGAGTTATAGTTTCGAATGCGGTTAAATTGGGTCGTTGGGAAAGAAACTGTATAAAAAGATTGGAGATAAATTATTGAGACGGATTTTTATCTTGTGATCATTTAAGATTCGGTATTTCTTGAAATTTAAAATTGGCCAATTACAGATTCCAATTCTTTGAAATATTTCATTCTTTTTCGTTTATTTCAGGGAATCAAATCTTCCTGGTTATTTTTATTATTATTACTTTTTCAATTATTCATATAATTCTAATAAATTCTCTTCTGCGAATTAAACATCGCATTGATTCGTTTCGAATTCGTATAATTTCTAATTTAATGAAATCTAGTAGATGAAAAATATTCTAAGTAATCGGAACGGTTTCATGTTGTGACCGGCCCAATTTCATTCGGGTCCCTGGAAAATCAGCAAATTTAAATTCTGTTCAATTGTTGTTCGTCTTTTTTTCAAATACTGAAAACTCCCAAGTTTGTTGTTTTGGGTTTTTTTTTAATTCCGTATATAACGATAAAATGGAAAAAAAATGAACAAAAACGATATTTCGGTTCGAACATCGAACATTGCGGGTTCATTTTCGAGTGCACGTGCCTTTCGAACCAGTCTTACGATCGGTTAAAATTCGGAACCGGTTCTGAGATCGTTATATCCCAACAAGCCCATTCTAAAACTACGACCCGGAACCCGTTGTGGAACCGAAACTTTGTACCGGTTCTAAATTAGTACTCTAATTATTTATTTTCACCAATTTCCGGAATAATTTGCGCGTGATAACAATTACGTTTCTAAATCACGACCTTTGTGGCAATTTTGCATCTCTAAATACCACGGTTTTAATCTAACGTTACTGATAATTAAGTAATCAAGTGCAGTACTTGCACGTATGTAGATGAATTTCTGGAAATGTCAAGAAATTTTAAATCGGTCAGGGAAATCAGGGAAATTTCAGGGAATTCTATCATTAGTCAGGAAATTTTATCTGTTGGATTGCGATAAAATTTTTTCATCTGTTTTATTGCCATTTGTTAACCATGAAATTATTATTAGCCCATCTAAGAGAATGGCCTTCAATACGAGTATTGTTTCCTATCTCAGCTATCCAAATCTGCCATGCTTAATTCGATAATCCAAATTTCTGTGTGTATTTTTTTGTCGTATTGGTCAGGGTAAAAACAGATTTTCAGTCAGAGAAATCAAGAAATTTGTCTTAACGCTCTCTGTGGCCACCTTGTATAGCGGTTTTCTTTTAGCTGCATAGAATTCGCTAAATGCTTCACTTCCTTTCATTCTATCTTTCGTATAGATTTTTTTTCTCCTTTTTGTTTTATACATACGTGTTAATTCTATAGGTATATGATATACCTGGCTATACATAAAGAGAACAGTGATATATGTATATAGATTTTTTTTTTAACTGGTTCCAACTTTGAACGTACCGTGCCCTTTCTCTCATTCTTTCTTTACATAGCCGTACATACACATATGTACAAGTTTCTTTCAATACCTAAGTCTTCTGTGGGTTCTTTTATTTTTATTTTTGTTATTTTTGATTTCTATTTTTAGTTTTTACTGTATACATACAACGCGTACTCTAGTTCTCAATGAAGTAGTAGATGACGTAAGGACTAAGCGGGGAGATTTAAACTAACGACGAGTAAAACGTTCAAAAATAATATTGAATTTCCACACTCGTATAGACATAGATCCATAGCGTACCGGAAACAAACTAATGAATGAACGAATGAATTAATGGACGAATGAATGAACGAATGAATGAATGGACGAATGAATGAACGAATAAAAATATATTTTCGATTATTTCATACCTAGCAGATTACCTAGATATCTTTTAAGACTCTCGTATGGTCATATCAGTGGTCCTATCAGAAGAGTGCGAAGTAAAGACGGTTTTGATTAGTGTTGAACAAAGATAAATAAGCGGTATTTAAATTTGTCATTCTCATGTAGACTGAACTATATCTATCCTTTTTTTTCGACAGTATAAGTTAAAACGCCGGTCTGATTATAAGCCGGTTTGCTGTTTTTTTTTTTTTTTTTTTTTAGGTAAAAATAATAAGTTATTTTTTACTCAGGAGATAATCGCTAGCTTTGATTCACGTTCAGAATATCATTGAAATAATTAATAAGGAAGAAAAGTGCATAAAAAATTGAAAATTATTCTTTTGTAAAAACCTCTTAGAACTGGTTACTTTTTTTTTTTTTTTGTTAATCCTGTTGGTTGAAATTTACGAAAAAAAATTTGCCGAGCAATAAATTTGCTATCCCCGCATCATAGAGCTATAGTAGAAAAAAAATATGGCTGTATCTCCCTCCTTGAAAGACCTAATTAATGATCTCATGCGGTTCTAGTTGCGGTTGTTAGTGACCGCTCATTATTAGTGCTCACATGTTTCAACGCGATTCTAATGACGATTCAAAGACTCAATCCTTTTATCTTTCATATATTATGTTGATATTACTGTGATCTTATCTTGTGCGGTGAGCGAATATGTTTCCGCAAATTAGGACGAGGCTTTACATGCTCACATATACGTCTCAGTACATACCTATAATATGTTAAACATACAAATGCAACGATTCCAAGGATTTGAGAACCAGTGTAAACACGATTGTCGGATATGATTCTCTCGTTGTACTCGACACAACGTATAACGGTTCAAGAAAGAATTCTGCAGAAACTGTTCCCACGTACCTAGATCATTCCGCAGCTACGGATTTCATTTTCCTTGTATCTCACTTCTAATTATGTTCATTGTCAGGTTATTTGAATAGAATTTTAGTGATAGCAGGGCGTCTCGGTTAGAGAAAAACTTAAAAATGGGGAAATCATAACGAATTTTGTAAAAACATCTGGATATATTTTGAATGAAATGTTCGGATAAAACTACAGGAAATGTTTGAAATTTAAATAAGAAAAAATATATATTTTTGTTATACATGCGTTTTTGGGCCGAAAAATATGCAGCACGGATTTTTAATCTTGAAAACAGAACAAATATTTGTATAAAAATCACGAAATTCTATGAAAATGATTTTTTAAGTGAAAAAAAAAAAAAAAAGAAAATCGCGAAGTTTGCATAAAATTCATTACATACTATAACATCGTTTCCAAAGTGCGTGTAATCTTTCGTAGTTATCTTACTAGGTCGTCTGAATAATTTCACTGTAACATATTTTCCTGAAACTTTTATAAAATTCTTCCATAGAAGGATTTCAAGTAAAATTATAATGCAGTTATCAAAATTCGTAATTCGATTTGTCGAATTACTCATTCCGTTTAATCGCACAACACTATCTTATCCGTAATTCCTGCAGATTGGCAATATGTACATTATTTTTTCATTTCCGCTATCCACAGAAATAATTCTTCATATATTCTCTCTTCATATGAATTATATTTTTTCTATATTTTGTACGTGCTGTAAAAATCTCGCAGTAAAAAGCTGAGTAAGTGAATTGTATAGATAACTTTTCTCTATCCAAGTCAACAAGCAATAAGCGCATGGCAAGCATGTAGATTATACTAATTATGTACTTCCTTCTGGAAGTAATTAATATAATATTTTTAGGGCAGATATATATTCCCCTGAAAATTGATATGCACGTTTCTTCATTATCTCGTAAAAGTATTTTGAACACACATCGATCTTAAACTCATACCAGTTTCAATATTTGATATCAGTAATAGAATAAAAATAATATTTAATTTCCTAACATTGATTCTCAAAGTTGATTTATTCTACAGAATAGAACTAGATCTATAAAGAAAAAATAATAATAATCAGTGACGTATAACAGTTGTTTCCATTTTTATTTATTCTCAACAACAGATCGTTCCATACGGTTGGAAATAAACATGAAATCGTTGCACAGAGGCCTCTGTTACTTTATAATTTCTATCCCAGGTAAATACATTCGAAACACCGTTCCATCTCTCCTTGAATGTCCATTGGGTCTCCCCCGGGGCAGTCATTTCCTGCCAGAGTTACTGAGTTAGTATCGTGCGGTATTGGTGTGTGTCGCCGTACTGCGCCGGCTCAATCCGTTCGTCGTCGTCGTCGTCGTCAGTGATCGTCGTCCTCGCGTTTGTGTATGAATCTGTGAACCGCGTTCGTTCCTATATGTATACGTAGTTCACTATAAAAAGAAAAATATCTACAATTACGGTCGCGCCATACGTGTGTGTGGCACGGATACATTCTCGCCCGCTTTTTAAACACACACATGTGCGCGCGCCCGGTCCTGTATACATATAACCATTCCTCACGGCGCGCCGTTAAACTAACACGCACATGCATGATACGTAAATACATTCATGAGATCGTTCCTACGAAAGCACACAACCACATGACACACGTTTCATTGACAGTGTGTTTTATCATACCCGAGTAACGCTCGGGCTCTCGACTAGGTGGGAGGCAAATGTGTGTACATAGTACCATTTTACGCTGCGTCAGTAGTGCTTCATAATGCACGCTGTCAACTGGATGAACAACAGACGACGACGACGAGAGTGTAGTGTAGTAGACGACGTTTGTGCTGGGCGTAGCCTACGAAATTACAATTGCATGTTACGTACGGTCGATGGGAATATTTTATTACTACTTATCTTCATTGTGTGGTGAAAGTGGAAAAGTTTTCCTCGAGTTGTTATTTATTTATTTCATTTTTTTTTTCTCTCATATATTAAATCTCGCGTTATACGTAGTACGTGTGTGCGTGTGCGGTGGTGAATATTAGCGTAATTACGAAGACAGGATACGGTTAACGATTAACGTTATGTGTTAACTGGGACAACTTCAATTTACGCTATTCTATAGCCTATCTCATCGTCGTTATGGATCGACAGTATTTTTTAGTACGTAGAGCAATTGCTTTTTATTACTATTATTATCATTATTAAATGGTTGATTTTAATTGCTACGGGTTGAGTCAGTTGGAACAAGAAAAGTATATTAAATAGTTATATACAACGGCATTGAGAGACGGAACGGTTTTACTTAGAAGTTTACAAGTTATTCCAAAGTACATATGCACCTTTCGTAGCTCTCATATCCGCTTTTCTCGGATCTTCACACGAGAGGAACTCGCGGAATTCTCTATCACAATTTCTTCATTATAGAACCTTGGTGTGGACCTGTGGTTCATACTGTTTATTTATTATAAGTGAATTTCTACTTGGAAAAAAAGAAATTCGAGAACTCATGTATGTATGTATGTACAATTATACATTCGTTCATTTTATTTCTAGTAATGTGTGCGTTATACATACACATCGCAATTTCAATTTATAATCTAATTAAAGCGAACTGAAATTGGTACTGATTGTGAGTCAGTTCATGTAGTTCTCTTTAACCCTTCGTTCTTAGAATAACTATCCTACAATTACATATCTAGATCAGTTTATCGGAGAGAATTCTAAACGAACGACGTTCGCTATAAAAATGACGAATACAATAACATATACAGGGTTTTGGTATTATTATATTCATGTATATATCTATGTGTATAGAAATGTTTGTATATATATTTTCTCATTACTGGAAAGTAAGTCGTTCCACAATTATTCAGTAATTCAATTCAATAGTCGCCTATCAAATGCAATATTAAAGCACTTACTGTTTTATTGCTCTCCTCACGACTACTACGTATATATGTATACATATAATAAGACGACGTTATCATCAATTTTCACGACTTATTACATTCAATTTACTCAAACATCATTTACCAGAGTTGATCATACGTATTTTCTGAAAGGGGTACCTAGGAACGAACGATTATTATTGAACGATTGTTTATTGAACTTGATTTCATTTTTGTTTTATTTTTTTTTTTTTCTTTCGACGTAAACGGAGATGCAAAAATCGAGGACACGACGTCACGGCAGAAACCGGACTTCCCCGCGACCATACACGACAGTTAAATACATTTCATCTACATATCTTTTTTTTCAGAAATTCCATTTTCAAAGATATGTTAATTATAATCAATTAAAATAACATTTTTTTTCTGCTAATATAAATATCTCAAGTATTTAACCATCGGTAAGATATCCAGCTCGAAAATAACCGCGAGATTTTTCTTATCACTTCACGCATCTTTAATTAAAATAATTCTTATAAAACATTGAAACTATATGGCTTCAACGTGAAGAATCGTGGTGTTTCACTTGCTTCCTGGGTCACCGTCGCGGGTGACGAACTACGAAATTAGGGCAAAGCTAGAAAGTGTTCTATCACACGTTTCGAAGTACAAAGTATTTTATAACTCTTGTGTCAGTCAGAAGATTAGGATTTGGAACTAGAAAACTGTACTGAAAATAAAAAGTACCAGAAAGAACTAAAAAAAAAAAAACAAATCAGATATTCGAATGGTCGATAGTTCCTTTGTTTCTCCGTTTCATATTTTACAAAATTTGCAAAAATTAAAAAAAAAAAAATTTCTCTATCAATCAAATATCTTTCATTTCATATTAAAATTATTCCTCTTTTTGCAGCATAGGAGTATCGAGTCTTTTGAAAAATCCAACAACTGTAACGGGGTGCATTCATGGTCTTCAAGCTTTGAAAAACTTCTAGAGGATCCAGCTGGTCTGCAAACTTTTGCTGTTAGTACATTTTCTTATTTCATTATTTCAATGTGTACAGATTAGTCTTTTTCGCAACAAGATACAATCAATTCTCTCATTTGTATTGCAACAATTTCTAATGAGACCCTGCGCATTTACATTGTTTTCTTTATTAATTACAGGAATTTCTCAAGAAAGAATTCAGTCATGAGAATATATATTTCTGGGCAGCTTGCGAGCGATATAAAGACACTGAAGACGTAGCTAACCGAAGAAGATTAGCTTGGCAAATATACCAACGCCATTTATCAAGTTCTGCTGGGGAGCCAGTGAACGTAGATAGTCATGCCGCTGGACAAATTACGCAAGAGCTTCTCAACGAGGCACCAGCGGCGTTATTTTTACAGGTAGGAAATCTCGAGAATACAATAAAAACTCACTATTTGATTTTTTTTTATCAAAACATATAAAGAAAACAATAAAAACAAAATTTCTGCAAAGTTTCAGTTCATTTTTTCGTAAAACAAAGATCATTTTTGATCAATGTCATTCATATAAATTTTTATTCTCTTTCGCCAGGCACAGAAGCAGGTCTTCAATTTAATGAAATTTGACAGCTATCCAAGATTCTTGAGATCCGAACTTTATCGTACGTGTATAGAGGCTGGAAGCAGCGTTATTCATACACAAGATTGTGATTTAAGCCTGACAGGCTCACCTCATACCAAACTGAAAAAGAGTCATTCTGATGCAGAGGATAGAAGTCGAAAATCAATTCTCCCTTGGCACAGAAAAAATAGGTGTGTATTTTGGCTAGATTTGACTTAATCTTAGTCAGACAGTTTTATTGGGTATTGGTGAAAAGTTGGTAGTTAGATAACTTCATAAAGTTAAGAACGTGGGCCAAAGTGGTGGTAGAAGATTCATTGTAGATGGGGGAAAAGAAATTGAGGTGTTAATATTACAGGTCAAAATCTAAGGATCGCGGAGAATCTGAATATAATAAAACACCTTCCAGAAACGAGACTATCTACAAAAGTTTTACAACCATAAAGAAGGAAGTTGAAGGAAACAATAACGATGACAACATATCGATATCCAGTAGCAGATCTTCGCTGGCATCCTGGGATCTTGCGTTGAGACAATCATTCAACAAACATGTAAGTCAAGAACCGGGATGGAAGAATCTCTCAGTTTTTATTGGTCGCACTTAATTGCTTGAAACTGGTCACTAATATCACCACATATCATACATGGGTGTGGACAAGATGGGAATATCTAATAGAATTTATAATTATTGGTGGATTTGGAATGAATGAAAATGTTTCTAAAACGCCAATAGTTATAGAATTAATGTTTTGGGCGAATTTATTCTGAAGTATAACTCATATTCTTGGATATCTTCTCATATTCTCGTATGACTAATATTCTTGGCAGGGACCGAAAAAAAAAAGCTTAACTCGCTTCTTGTTTTCACAAACTAAATATTGTAATATAGATTTCCAACGATTTGTCTATCCCTGAATGATTCACAAAGAAAAGAAATTTTTTATCCGGATTTACACACTCTTACACGCTTACTAACTCAATTTCTTCCTAAATTCATTTGACAATTTGCACGCTTTGGGGCTGATACATTGAAGCAACGGATATTTGATTCACGCCTTCATAACTATGTTCACTTAATGATAATATAAAATTTTCGAATTTAATTACCTTTATATTAATAAATTATAGTCCGTGTCATCTTACGAAGGACATTCAAATGATAAGAAAGAATCTCATTCTAAATGTACTGGATTATGTCGGGTAATATTACCCGACGGTTCTACAACTGTAGTGCCTACTAGCCAAACGGAGAGTATTAAAGATGTGGTTACTCGTCTTCTCGATAAAAGAGCTCTGCGTTATTCTAACTACGATGTTCTCATACTTGCCACAGAAGAGGTTAGTGAGTTAATATATTGGTTGACCTCGTGATCCAAAAATTAAGTTTATAATAAACTGATTATGAATATCAGTTTCTAAAGAATCTAATAAAATCTGGAAATATCTTTTATATTAACGTTTCAACACATTCTTTCTCGTTATTTTACAGATAGCCAACGTTAAATTTTCGTCTTCGATACTAGCCGGTGAAGAAGTTCAAGTTGTCCCAACAAAAGTATTAAAAGTGGATTTACCCTCTCGTAGAATAATTAGCGTTATTGCTCACAAAGGTAGATCCTTGAGAGAAGTATTACGACCATTACTAAATAAATATGGTTTTAAATTGGAGCTAGTGACAGTATGGGGAGATGGTCATCAAGTCGATATGGACATTGCTGCAATAAATGCTCCATCCAGGATCACATTAACATCAAACAACGAAGGTATTATTCATAATACAATTAAATTATATGGTTAGATCAAGTATTCATTCATCATATTTTGCATACAAGCTTATGAGAATGTTTGGTTCATCTGAATCCTGAGTTATTCTCGTTTTTTAATTTGACGTTTGTTTATTTTCAATAGAATTTCACCAAGAGGCACCACAATTGAAGTATACGGATGATATATCGCATTCCCACCCAAGACTGGATGAAATAACTAATAAAGTTTTCAAGGAACTATTAGTCAGCAAAAGTACAAATAAATACCAATACGATGAAGGCTCTTGCAAGGTAAGGTTTCAAATTATTCCTCCTAGGAAATTATTCGAAATTCGAATGCTTTATTCTGTTTATAACAACTCGAATACTAATACCTATTAATTTAATTCTCCACATATTTCATTCTATTTTACAGTCTGAGGACCAGCGATCGGAGAGCTCCTCTATTTTATCGAATAAATTTTTTCTCCGAGACTCTACAATTAATGGAAAAAAGAAAGTGAGTTTAAAACTTTACTTTGATTATGTTTTAACAGGCGAGAGATCTGGGGATGAATATCAATAATCATGAATATCTAGAAACGTTTATCACTGTTGCTGAATAATCGTTCTATTTTTTGCAGGGTAAATCAAAGAGCAGCAATACTACAGAGAAAAATAATTTAACAGAAACTGCAGCTGACGTGTGCTCTCGTCCCCAACCACCCCTTATTGCTAAATGGCGTAACGGTGTAAAGCTACAACTTCCAGGCAGATATGACGGAGAAGGTAAATGATAAATAAGAAAACTCAACATTAAAAACTAAAAAAATTATACAGACAATTTCATCCTAATTTAAATACAAAGGTTTTTCAGATTTATATGAAGGATTGAAACGGGCACAAAGATCAAGACTGGAAGACCAAAGGGGTACCGAAATCAATTTTGAATTGCCGGATTTCTTGAAGGTCAGTTATTGTGTAATAGCCGTTGATGTTATACCAGCGGAAATCATTATCTGGTCATTGTGTGTAGTGTCCGATATCTGGTCGAGACCTACGTCATTTTCATTGAACTTTGTGGTTCAGGATATAACCGATAAAATAAAGAAACCACAAAGTGAAATAGAATCGCTAAGAGAGTAATAGGAACTGGAATATGTAATCGCTAAACGGGAATGTATGACATGCGACAAATAACACGTGTCTTTTTAATGTATACAAATCCAAGAAAACAGCTGGTCATTTCTTTGATCTTATACCTTTCAGAACAAAGAGAATGGAAAGCATCTTGGGAAAAAGATACGGAGGGGACGGGGCACCCCGGGAAACATCGAGAGTAATACCAGATTCTATGATTCAGGGGAAGAGAACAAGCATAATTTTGAAAGCTGCACTTTAAACGGAATAGATGGAAGTCTGAAATCAACTTTTGAGCATAATTTAGTGCGTGAAGAAACCAGCGAGTCACTCAATCAAAGTTACGATTCTAGCAGCCCACTAGAAGTAACTATTGTAGAGGTTGATCACACTTTAACAGAAAATGACATAGAATCGCAGCTTGATGTTCAAGAAATGAGTAGCTTCAAACCACAATTCGTACCTCTTAGTCCGACAAAACATTTAAAACCACCACCGTTACCTCCAAAACCAAAGCTTCTTGCTAGTGGTCTTAAAGCAGGGCTTGTTATCGGTAAACCTGTTCATAAAATTGTTCAATCAAATACATCAACGATAATTGAATCGTGTGAGAATAAAAATGTTTTTTGAGAATTTCGATATCATATCGATGACTGGCTTGCTGATAATAAAATTACTGTTAGCTATTGTAATAATAAAATTGAATAATTGAATCTAGTGAAAAACATGGAAATAATATGGATTCAGGAAAGTGTACTGAATTTATGGAACGGGTTGTGAGATTAAAAAATTATCGTGTCAGCAGAAGCTAGTCTAATTTTAGACAACTCATTTATCACGGTGTAAACTTGACTTGAATTATAGAATCATAAATATACTATATTTATACTAGTGTGTTCATAGCGCCAATATTTAAGATATTTGCCTTAGGCGTAGATGAGACATTATCCAAGTGCCTCTTTATCATGTTGGTTTGTTGCCAGATTAATTATAAAATAACAACATTCCGATTGTTATATTTATATTTTATATTATATTCTTCATTCCTGGTTGTACAGGATGATAAGAGAATAGATATTTTATTATATTTATAATCTGTATACTATGCTATATTATAACAGAATAAATTCTGGATATACTTGAAAGTATTATTAACTTTTATATTTTATAAATAAAACGATCATCAAGACTACCTATTGCGTTCATCTTTATTGGACCATTATACTTACATAAAGTTGACCCTCGACTTTATTATTTTCCAATTTTTTATCCACCAAACAATTGCTCCTTAATTGCTCTGAAATGCATGAAAATGAATACGGCTAGCTGAATCAACTGCAATATTTAATATATTAGTGTAGATATATAAATCATGAATTATACAAATTTTCGTGGTAGAATTATTCTACATGCAAGTAGGCTTTAAGTATTTAATAATTCTATAAGTTTTTAATGATTTCATTACATTTTGAATGCCGTTCAATAATTTCTAGAGTACATATAATACTTAATTTGTCCGATATCAAGTCGAGTGGGAGGAAATCCCTTCCCGATTTTACCCCAACGAATTTATCCCACGCATCGTGACGGTAGTAAAGGGAGCTATTGATTTATTTATTTTCATTGTTTATAATCATATTTTCAAACACATAAAAATTCTGGAACATGATGCCATGAATGTTAAATCTCGTAAATTTTCTAGTAAGCTAAGTCATTGCAATACTATTTAGGTTTGTTGTATATTATGTATATCAATTTACAAGGCAATGTTTCAGCTGTCGTATATTATGATCATATAGAGTACATACATAAATATAATTATATTAATATCCAAAATTATTGTTCACAGTCATTGTTTGAAATAGTATCATGTAGTAGTATATTGTATATGATGAGTGGATTATTTTTTGTTTTATCGAATGATAAGAATTAGTTATTAACAACTGTTTATGCTAAAATAGTAATAAATAGACAATTGTGTATCAAATTTTTCTTTATTTAATCGCAAATAAAAAACTTGAGAACAAATTACTCATTTCTACATTTCATTATATTATCCAATCCAAATGCCATCCCAAGAATTGTTCCTCCCAACGTTGACTGAAAAATATAAAGACAGCTCCTCCTCCTGAGTGAGTTTGGAAACGTGCTCAATATTGGAACTGGGTGAGTTTGGAAACGTCGTCAGTTTTTAACGCCAAAAATTTCAGCACACCTCCTTGGGTCAGATGTTCTCCTGATACCAGGAGCAATTTTTCGACTTGAAATTTCAAAAATTCTAAATTTCGTAAGCGAATGAGACATGCACAGAGAGAGAGAGAGAGAGAGAGCGGGAGACACAGCATGCTCGCATGTCTCTATGCTCCTGATTTTTCCCGCCAAAAATTTCAGCACACCTCCTCGGGTCAGATGTTCTCCTGATACCAGGAGCAATTTTTAGACTTAAAATTTCAAAAATTCTAAATTTCGTAAGCTAATGAGACATGCACAGAGAGCGACAGAGAGAGAGCGAGAGACACAGCATGCTCGCAGGTCTCTATGCTCCTGATTTTTCCCGCCAAAAATTTCAGCACACCTCCTCGGGTCAGATGTTCTCCTGATACCAGGAGCAATTTTTAGACTCAAAATTTCAAAAATTCTAAATTTCGTAAGCTAATGAGACATGCACAGAGAGCGACAGAGAGAAAGCGAGAGACACAGCATGCTCGCAGGTCTCTATGCTCCTGATTTTTCCCGCCAAAAATTTCAGCACACCTCCTCGGGTCAGATGTTCTCCTGATACCAGGAGCAATTTTTAGACTTAAAATTTCAAAAATCTCAAATTTTGTAAGTGACTGAGACATGCACAGACAGAGAGAGAGAGACACAGCATGCTCGCAGGTCTCTCTGCTCCTGATTTTTCCCGCCAAAAATTTCAGCACACCTCCTCGGGTCAGATGTTCTCCTGATACCAGGAGCAATTTTTAGACTTAAAATTTCAAAAATTCTAAATTTCGTAAGCTAATGAGACATGCACAGAGAGCGACAGAGAGAGAGCGAGAGACACAGCATGCTCGCAGGTCTCTATGCTCCTGATTTTTCCCGCCAAAAATTTCAGCACACCTCCTCGGGTCAGATGTTCTCCTGATACCAGGAGCAATTTTTAGACTTAAAATTTCAAAAATTCTAAATTTCGTAAGCTAATGAGACATGCACAGAGAGCGACAGAGAGAGAGCGAGAGACACAGCATGCTCGCAGGTCTCTATGCTCCTGATTTTTCCCGCCAAAAATTTCAGCACACCTCCTCGGGTCAGATGTTCTCCTGATACCAGGAGCAATTTTTAGACTCAAAATTTCAAAAATTCTAAATTTCGTAAGCTAATGAGACATGCACAGAGAGCGACAGAGAGAAAGCGAGAGACACAGCATGCTCGCAGGTCTCTATGCTCCTGATTTTTCCCGCCAAAAATTTCAGCACACCTCCTCGGGTCAGATGTTCTCCTGATACCAGGAGCAATTTTTAGACTTAAAATTTCAAAAATCTCAAATTTTGTAAGTGACTGAGACATGCACAGACAGAGAGAGAGAGACACAGCATGCTCGCAGGTCTCTCTGCTCCTGATTTTTCCCGCCAAAAATTTCAGCACACCTCCTCGGGTCAGATGTTCTCCTGATACCAGGAGCAATTTTTAGACTTGAAATTTCAAAAATTCTGAATTTCGTAAGCTAATGAGACATGCACAGAGAGCGACAGAGAGAGAGCGAGAGACACAGCATGCTCGCAGGTCTCTATGCTCCTGATTTTTCCCGCCAAAAATTTCAGCACACCTCCTCGGGTCAGATGTTCTCCTGATACCAGGAGTAATTTTGCGACTTAAAATTTCAAAGGACTGGGTGAACTAGGAAACGCAGTCGATTAGGGACTGGGCGAGTTAGGAAAGTGCGATCGATCAGGACTGGGAAAAATTTGCAAAAAGACAACTAATAATTATTTTCTCAAAAATGAATATGTACCCATTGCATTTGATCGAGTCTCTTTATTTGCTTTTTGAGATACAGATCATCTTAATATATAAATTACAATTGTATTACATACTACTAATAATACACTACAATGCAACTATTTTAAAAATGTATATGAAATATCAGCATTGTATATGTATATGCACTTAAATAAAAATCATTATTATTATTTTTATTATATGAAAAATAATAAAATCAATATCTACAAATTAATTATCCAAAATTATATAAGAATAATCGATGTGCAATAACAATGCCAATGCATTATATTGGACTGTTACTATGTAATCTGGTGTAAATAAATAAATAAATACATAAATAAATATCAGTTCGGAGTATTCATTTTGAATCTCGTTAACACAACCCCCATGCGAACTCTTTGACGCCACGGGAGCCACTGAGTGCACTGACCCTGCTACAGCAGGTGCAGTTGATCAAGTTCAAGGTCGCTGCTCTCCCCACCAACGGAGTCTAAAATGGTATCGCCATCTAGCGGTCGAAGGGACAAACCACTTTGGCCCGTAAAATCGGTATATGGCATGACTGCCGGTAAGAGTAGTACATCATCCAAAGTCTGGTTCATAGATGGAGCAGGGAGCATTAAACAGAAGTCAAAACTGTGTTGTGCTGCGTTATAATTTTCTGACGTCAGACGTGGTGTTACACGCTGCAACGCTGATGAACGACTGGCAGCTAATATACGCTGGAACCCCGGTTCCCCCACTCTTGACTAACGTTTGCCTATAGAAAACTGAACGACGCTGATGCTCCAAAGTCTGCTCCACAGATGGAGCAGCAAGCATTAAACAGAGCTCAAATTTCTGACGTCAGACGTGGTGTTGCACGCTGCAACGCTGATGAAGGACTGGCAGCTAATATACTCTGAACCCCGCTTCCCCCACTCTTGACTAACGTTTGCCTATTGGAAACTAAACGGTGGGTCAGTGGCCCTCAAAGAGGCGTCAGAGTTCACATGAGGGTTACGTTTACGAGATTCAATATGATTACTGCGAACTCACCCGGGTGAGTTTGGAAAGTTTTCCATTTCAGAAATTCCTTATTTCGTAAGCGAATGAGCCATGCATAGAGACACATCTATGTATACGAATGCATGCTTCCTCATGTATACACTCTCGATTTTTCCGGTCAATTAGGACTGGGCGAGTTAGGAATTTTAATTCCAGAGTATAATGAGTACCTGACCGACGAACAATTGAAAATATAATTAATTCCATCGGGGTAGATGAGGGGCTAACTATGGGGCGTTGTCAGTGCTCCTTCTTGTACCAATATAGGATACGATATGGTATTGTTTCATGATTTTCAACTAATTCGCTTTATGATTTCTAACTAATTCGATACATATTTTACCAAAAAACATCAGGCGGTTCTCAATATGAATTATAAAAAAAAAACAAATAAAAAAAAATAATACACATGTTGAAGGTAACACTCGGGTGTGGTATTTTGAGAAGAAGGTCTCAATCAATCAAGTCGAGTCAATAATTGACTCGACTTGATTGATTGAGACCTTCTTCTCAAAAAAAAATAATATTAATGAAATTCTGGGTGCTGTTGGAATAAGCTTTGAAAAGCAGGAGCGCATAGTTATTTGAATGCAAAAATTTGGTCGAATCAATTTATTTATTATTTGCACATGACCTCGTATTCAATAAATTATTCCTAAATACATTGAAACATATGTATAATGAAATCTCATGCAATGATCTGTATAAACTATAAACTATAATATATAGCTGCTTACATCTACAGCGTATCTCGAAATTCAATACATTGTGATCATAATTTTTGGTGTTTCGCACGACCGCATCGTGCGGGTTTGATGTATTTGAATTTTGAAAACACCCTGTAAACCTTCGACATAGGTATAAGACAATAAATTTTTGTTGCGAGTATAATATTCGAGAACTCTGTGAACTATAATTTTGTTTGTTTTTTGTTTTTTGATATATACAAATAATTCTAAAGCACAAATCACTTGAAATGTCACGAATAGTCAAACATAAAATGAATAATGTACAAATTACAACATGTCTTAAAATGCTAGTATAATGATTGTAAATTGATAAAATATACATATTACATAAATTAATAGACTAGAAAAGAGTATTAGAGAGCTTATCAAATCCTGCGATGTTTGCAGTCAAACTGATGTTGTTTATAAATTATAGCTTAGTCGCAGGATAGATTATAAACATAATCAGTATATGCGTTCAAAGCTGTATATGGATTAGCTATATTAACTATTATAGATAATTTCGTTATCCAATGGCTGAGAACAATTTTTCAAATTTCACGCTACATGGTATATGCCACAGATTCGTGGTAACATGAGGCGAAAAATAGCTTCATTACATCTATTTTAGATTTGTCACATTGAGTCGATAAATACTGCGAAAATATTCAAACGAGCTCAATTTTTTTTTTCTTCCTTTTTTTTTTTTATAACAATTATTGTAGTAATGTTATATCATAGCTGTACCGTTTATCTTCTACTGTCCTAAATTTTAAACACACTGCACAACGACGGCTGAAAGCACAATGGCAAGAAGAGAGGATCAGAAATTTGCATCTTAATTTATTCTGTTGTTTCTTCTTCATATTTATAGTAGCGATGTTAACGTACGATCTGGATATGTAGCGGATTACTAGGTAGGGCAAAGTACTGAAAAATAATTAAATGCATAATTATTAACACATCGTTACAAGTGCACTTCTTATCATTCAATAATTATGATAAAACTCTCTTAATTCCAGCAAAATATAGCTTAGACCTCAGTCTTATTATTCCCATAAAAAAATGTTACATATTAAGGTGACTGTTCAACGAAAATTTTCATTCTCCTTTAATCCCTATCCATGTATGTACGTAGAAAGAAAAGAGAAAAAAAAAAACTCACCTTTCAATATGTAGTCTGTTAGTAAGGTGGGTACTGTAGGACTGTCTTCGTTAATAGCCTTCAATACTAAAAAAAAAAAACAAATAGTAGAAATAATATTATTTCATCAATTCTGTATAATAAAACAGAACATATATCTTCCAAACAATCGGTTATCCATAAAAAAAAAAAAAAAATACTCACTCTTAATGAGTACTTGCAATGCCTGGTTATCTGGTGGGCCACTATCCATATGATACGGTATTACTGTTGTTAAATACTGTAAAGTGTTGAAAAATATCGCCGATTATGAATATGTTTGTGTGTATTATGAAACGAGTTATTTACTAGGATAATATGAGACTTTTGAAATTTTTATGTATGATTAAGTAAATCACCTTCGAATCCTGTATGGATCTGTGCTGTGGCAAAGGACTATTACTATTTTGTATTTGGTTTCTTTTCTTCGTGACGTGATGTTGTCTACGCCGATTTTGTACAGCTAATAACAAGGAAATAAATTGATTTTTCAACTCCTTTTCGTATTCCAGTTCATCTCTTAACGCCAGTTCAGCAATTAAAGTTTCGCTCAGCGCTCCGACAAGAGATTCCATTTCTCCAAGGAGTTCTGTTAATTGACCAGTTGATAGCTGACGCAATTCTGAAATTCATTATTGTCAGTTTAATAAATTTATAATCACACAGACTTTGAGTAGATCAAAATAATTCCTCCAGACTAGATTAATACACAATGGACAATTAAAATCACCCAAAATGACCATTACGTCTTTTTAATTACAAAATTGACACATCATTTATGAAGAATAATTTTTGAACGTTATTTACTTTCTTCGTAAAGCGGTGATCCCAGAACTTCCTTGCTTCTTTCTAAAGTTTCGTCCACATCTAATAAAGATCCTTCAGAGTCGGGGGACCTTTCCATCGACGGACTTTCCTGTAAATAACAGATAAACAATTATTAGATAATTCAACGGCTACACCAAAGAAGATTTCTATTTTAATAAATTATTCTAATTACTTCAGAAATGCAAGATATTACCATCTTAAATCATAGGATATTTTCCAGTAGTATTTAATCACAATTCTTTCAATGATTGTGAAATTACAGTCTCAATTACTTATTAGATATGTATGTACAGTGCTCATTAAATTTATCGGCAACAACAAAACGTTATTCAAATTAATATATTCTATGCCAATACCTGCATAATGTCATCGATTTCTCGCAGAACTTCTTCTGCAGTTTTCAGGGGTTCCTCAGGACTGTGTGTATCTGTGCTACTGGACAGAATCAAGGCATGCATGTCCAGGTCAGTAGCCACGGCCTCATCTTCGCTGCTTAAATCTTCCAATTCTTGTCTGTAATTGAAGGTATAATTATAGTCACTATTTATATGTTAATGAGCTGTTTATTATCAGAGAGGTAGTTTGAAGAAAATATCATAAGTCTTGTGAGGGTTTTGTAAAAGTTTTGCCTAAAAAAGATAATCTTGAAAATCTATATTATATTTACCTTTCGAGAGAAACCGGTGCTTCGTTCAGATTCAAAGCAGGCATGTGCAATTTTCTGGCATAAGATTTGCTCCAATCAATTGGTAAAATGTTTCCAAAATTTCCAGTAATTGTCCACCACATTCTGTAAAAAAAAAACAAAGAAAAAAGGTCATTAATCAATCGTCCAATTATAAATTAATCCGATAACTTTAATATTTAGATTATTATCAATTTCCTACCCAAAAAGTAAATACAATTTTGTATAAAATATACAGATCTATACAGAAATTAAGAAAAATATATGATATTTTTTATTCGAGTTAAATCATTCACTTTCGCAGGACTTTATATTATCAAATCTTTGGGAAATTATTATCAAAACTAATAAATTTTACAAGAAAATGAGATAAATTATAATTCCGTGTAAAAGTCGTAGCATGTATATCGAGACATAAATAAAGATAAAAATAAATAACGAAAAATTGGCTAATGAAGCCTTGACAAAGATTTTCTATATACTGCTGCAATAAATTGAAGCAGTATATAGAAAATTATTTTATCCACAAAACAAAAAAAAAAAAGTGCAAAATTTGAAAGTAAAAATAAAATATTGTATGAAGAAAGGGATTAAAATAGCGTTTATAAATTATTCCAAGAATTTCATACACCGGAGTATCAGATTGAAAATAATGCAACATCAAGCTATATCACATACGCGACACTGTATAGGAAAATTAATTCGCGAAATATGGCTCACTATAATAATTCAGCCGAAGGAAGCCTCCTCTAGCAATGAGTCATCGTTATACAGTGAATAAAATGACGTAATTCTCGCAAGACATTATTTTAAATATGGGCAACGGACAGTTATATACAAAGACGGTGTATATATATATACAATATATGTATATATTATATGTAGTTAGAAGCTGAAAACCTGTTATTACAATTATGTGTATAATATTAATAAAGCAACAACGTTTATAACAATTCTTATAGTATTTGAATTAAACAGTCGAAGGATTTCTTTCTATATATTCTCCAATCGCAAGTGATATTATTAGCTTCTGGTTTCAAATAACATTCTTAGATTATCTCGCGGAGCAAAAGTTTCAAAAATAAATATTTTCTTCTCCTCCTATCTCAAAAAGGATCCTAAATACATATATATATCGAAAAATAAATATCATCGGTTGAAATAATTAATCTAACGAAATTTAATGAAAAGTAAACAATATTATAGGTATATATGTACGATACACTGTTTACTCTGTTCGTTTATTTAATATCTGGTAGGCGTTTTAATTTTCGTGATAAATGATAACTAGACATATATAGTCAGGCATCATTCGTCAGTCTATAATAGTGAGCCCTTCGCTATAGACCTTATAGATATAGTTAGAGAAGCCTTGGGTTCGGAATACCCTAAAATAATCACGCCGAGAAAGGTACCTACATACGAGTCTCGACCAATGGCGTACTCTGTATAATTAACTCTATTTGAATATTCAAGAGGTTCCAAGAAACGAAATAATATGTATGTACACGTTGTGTAAATTTTCGGAAATTGAATAATAACGTAATAAACGTTTTAATTTTAAATAATAAATTGGTCAACATCCATTTCGCAATTTTGATTCAAATCTAAAGCCTGCATTGTTATGTTTGGCATTAATTACGCAAACTCGCAGCTTATGTACATAAGTTGGAATTAATTATCTATACAATTCAACGTTTTAGCTCAAGATAATATTTATTATATAAAAATTTGACTATCTCGTATCCAATTTTTCCTACGATGGAATAATCCGCGTATGTATAATACACGAGTATCCCGTATAATTGTATTGTCATACATATATATCTACTTGATGGAATCTCAGTCTGTTTCCTGTCTTCAAAGTAAAAAAAAAAAAAAAAAAGAAAAAAAAAATTGTTTGATAACGTAATCAGACAGAAATTAACGACTTGCATAGAGCTTAATGGAATGAATAACGCTATGCACATATATTTTACGAGCCTATAATGTAAATAACAAAAATACAAAGAATTAGATGACCGCCACATGTTATATATATATAAAATGATTTTTCAACACATAAATATGTTATTTCCCTGTCTATATACCCTGAATATTTAACTGGAAAGTGGATTATCCTGTATAAAATCATGGAATTGTACCGCGAACTGTTATACGTATACGGAATAAACGTTAGGTATTGATTATCCGTGTTGTGTACAATAAATGTCAGGGAGAGTGATGCACATTGCGTGTATTATTTATAATTACAACAGTATATCAGTCCATAAAGTAGAAATATTCGATAATAAGAATAAATAATTTCAATTTATGAGCAAATTTATTATTATGATCCAAATAATTGCAAGACATTTTTTTTTTTTTTGGGGTTTTTTTTTTACCATCAAGAATATTTCACAGTAACGTCAGTCACGGAATTAACTCCAATTCAGTCCACTTGGGCTTAAAACATCGACCACAAAATGATGACCTCACGTTAGATGCCTGACAATTTCATTCACCGAAGTATACATATATGTATGTACGTATATACATATACATATGTATGTATACGTCTGTCTCATGCGGTCACCCATAACGCGTGTGAATGAATAAATAATACGATGAATAAACCTGACGCTAGTATAATTGTGACGTTTTAATTACTCGAAAAATAGTATACCGTATATGTGTGTATTTCCATATACCGTCAACAATATAACAATCGTCGACTATGCATATATGGGCGATCACAAGAGGAAACGATGAACAATGCGATTTTTATTATTATAAAGCGCGGCTATGCAGGATGTCCGAAAGTGTAAATCGACACTATGAAACGACGCTTAATTCACCTCTCTTTTGGTGGTTTTATATATTTGTCAAAAATATTTGAAAGATTTTTTTTTAAACTTGATTCCATTTTCAGAATTGTTTCTTATTTTGCTGCAGATAAATATTTTCATATTTATATGTACATTGGAAGTCAGAAATTTGGAACTTATTGAAACGATTAATTCACACGATATTCTAGAAATAAAAAATAATAAAAATATAAATTTGAAATGCTTCTGAAAAAGAACTGATTGAAAACCAGAAATTTCGTTTCAAGTCATTTTGCAATGAATATATAATATCCAGAATTCAATGTAAATCAATGACAATTAGTGAATAAAGATTCTTGATGTATAATAAGTTCGTTAGAAGAAATGTCGAGAGGAAATGATTAAAAAAAAAAAAGATACAAAAGTACAGAGAAACAAATAGTCTGTTTTAGTTTCATAAGGGCAATTGTCGCTGCGCGTGCGCGGTTTTATTGAACGACATATATAAAGGGGGTGGCATCGCTCGATATGGAGAAAACGCAGAGAGCAATGAGAGTGTGCACTGAGCGAGAAAGGAAACAGTCCGATTGCATTCCAAACAAGATGGCGGGTTATACCAATCAGTTGATTGATTCATGTAACACAAGGATTAGTCAATTTTAATTTGTAATTATATCTATATTATAGATATACTAGGCATACGACGCAAGAAATACGTGAATCGATGAAATTCTACAATCGTTATATTCACTAAGAATTTACACACGCTACGCTTTATGATAATTTGAAATTCCTGAGGAAAAATTAGGAATCGAAAAAATAAATAAATAAAAGAGGAAATTCATGACGAAACGCATCGCGGTGCGAACGAGGAGTTTCACTCGCGTCTATCGCCCTGCATTGCGTAACATTTAAGTGTCTAAGTCCTGTCCATCTTAGGCAGCTTACTTGCTTTAGCAATTATCACTAAGTACCGCAAGTTTTATTCATCGATTGTTAAATTTTTTATTTTTATTTTTTGGACGGTGAAGTCAACCCGACAATTCGCATCATACAACATATATATAAGGAAATCAAACGGGTGCAGAAATAAAAAAATAGAAGCAAAATAAATTTTTTTTTCAGCTCGCTACTGTATATATCACACATAATTGTGTAACACGCACTATACGCGGCGCGACCCATTTCCTTATAGAACAAATCCAGTGCGGAGAGAAAGCTCTGCAACAAAATTGCGTACCGATGTAGATTCACGTATATATGTACGTATATACGTATACATATGATTAAAGTCCACGTTTTCAACTGTTTGGTGTATTAGAATATATTCATTATTCAAGTCAACATGGAAGTGTCGATATTATCTGTATACCTACGTATTCACGTTTGTTCATCTTTGCATAAAAGTGGGCCTAAAATAGAGCTCCTTTTTTCGACAAAAATTATTCAAAAACGTAACAATAGACTTAGTCTCGTTTCAGCTCGTATTCAACTGTTACATCGACACTCACATAGAAATAGATAAGTTGATCGTTAATATTCTTCCATTCGAGTGCAGATATAGAGGCTGCAAAGCGTTCCGCGTATGCGTTATACATACCTATAATAATACATAGATAGAAAACTATACTATCATGGAGAAACTCTCAATTATAATATTCGCTTTATTGCAGATTCATAATTAAAATAAAATGTAAGCACTGAAATGAGAAGCACTTATACTCTCTGCAACCGGGACACGAGAGAAATTCTAAAAAACAACTATACGAAAAGTTGTCGAATATTTCCGAATTATATTCCGATTCCGGTCAGCGACCGGTATTAATTTTTATATCCCACCAATTTACGCGATACTTGTCGTGATCAATTTTTATGCGTGGCCTGACACGTGGATGTGGTCCATATTTTACCGAAGTTTATTCAAAAAAGTAAATTGAACAGATCCACGAAAGACTGAGAAAAGAATCCCAGGTTGAAAATTTCATTGAGAAAAGAAAAGTAAGTAATTCGAAAATATGTAACACCTGTAAGTAATAACGAGTGCCGTTTATTTGAGGAACGTTACAACAATCATCGCGGCCTTTCCGAATATAGAACAATTT
Organism: Macrophya alboannulata; assembly: GCA_949628255.1. Classification (NCBI taxonomy): domain Eukaryota; kingdom Metazoa; phylum Arthropoda; class Insecta; order Hymenoptera; family Tenthredinidae; genus Macrophya; species Macrophya alboannulata. Next base: position 19,823,002 of record OX451209.1, on the reverse strand, counting down.
TTGGTTTGGATTGTTATATATATTTTGAAAAAAAAATATTAAAGGCAGTATTGGTTTATATACTCTATACAGTGTTATGTATAGAAAATGTTTGATGATATTTCGGAGATGGATGATTTTAGAACAGAGGTGCCGGTAAGCAATATATTATACCTTCAGTCACTTATATGACTTTTTGTAACACTATCTCGATTATCCCGAAATTTTTACACTTTATTTCAATCATGGCTACGCGATGAAGCAAATATTTTAATCAAAAGTCTCTCCGTGATAAATTCTTACGCCCCTCGTTAATCTCAACTTGTTTTAAGCCGCGGTGCAGCGTAAGTCTGTAAGTCCGTGAGCATAAGTCGGCTCAAGTTTTAATAACGGCGTATATAGGTATATATGCATATAAGCTATACGGACCCTGTATACACATATACACGTATTTCTTTCGTAACGTGAGTCTTATACGTTCTTCTGTTGTAAGACTGTGAGGCGAACGGAAGCTCATTCTTTATGAGAATATATATTTAAACTTTTCATCTTGAAAAGATCTCTGGTATGCGTCAGAGTCTAGTGACCGAATTTCACGCTTTTATATATATGTATACATATATGTATATGCACACGCACACATATTCAATATCTTATATTATACTCTAAGCTTAATACGTTTAGGTATACGATTTATCTTAACGCACACGATTTATATTATAAAATGTATATTTCATACTCGATTCTGACAATCAGCTCAGAGAAAATTGAAAAGAACGAAAAACCTGATCAATCTAATGAAAAGTGAACGAAAAAAAAAATTGGGTTTTTTACTTTTAGCACTATCTTGAAAATTTAGAAGAAAAAAAACTCGATTTCCAAAAAACTACAATGAACAAATTTTCAAACAAAACTTACACATCAAAGAAAAAAAAAAGAAAAAAAACGATGAATGTATTTGTAAAGTCAAACGAGCTGAAAAGAACGAAACACGAAGAATATAGAGAAAAAAAACACAGGTAAAAAAAGAAGTCGAAAATTGATACTCAATACGAAGGTCTAAATTTATTGTTTATATTTCAAAGAGCGGCGGGGCAGGTATAAGTGCAAAGCCAGGTACGACAAGGCACGAGGATACTAATACTAGAAGCAGGTGCTCAAGGATGTAGTACCGATCCCGAAGCAAGGTATATACAACCTATATACATACAACAGACGAGTAGGGTATACAGGTGAAACTTAACAACCCGTAAAATATCTTTGCGTAGCTCATTTTATCATCCACTACTATAACAAAACGTTATATACCGATACATGGATACCGTCTTACACATTCGTTTATATCATACCCTGAACCCAAGCCTCGACGACAGTAGAATCAAGCGTTATATTTTTCTTGTGTATACAGGCACAGGAATACAAAACTACCAACAAGATTAATATTTGACTAGAGGAGAAATGATAACTTTTTTTCTCCCTCAAGGCAGATATAATAGGATTAAAATGAATTCATCAAAGAAATTTCCTTCCTAAATCGTTATGTTTCGAGTTCTACTTACTGGCACTCGTTCATGATTTCTTCCTGCGTCCGTACTTGAACAGGAGCAAGGGACTCGACGTCGGTACCGTAGTCTCGAAAGCATGATGTTATTTTTTCGTCAAAAGTATTAACCAGATCTTCAAGACTCCCACTGAACGGACTGAACGTACCTTCTTGTAGAATATCAGCACCGTTACCACGAGTTGTTCCGGTTTCGTTAGCGTTTCGATTTTCACCAAAATTCGCCTCCAGACTAGCGTCTAATAGTTGCTCTGAAATAAAATACGAATAATAAACGCATTATTTCTAATTTTATCTCAAGGCTTTATTCAGTAGAGATTTCCATATTTTTTCTTCTTTCTTTTTCATCACTCAAACCGTAATACGCGTTGACATGTGTTTATCTACTATTTTATTCAGCTATGAGTTAAACAGATTAAAGGTCGAAGTTGAGTGGAAGACCGCACGCGCATCGTTCGCACACTTAAAAACATTTGAGATTATAGAATACAGATACAACCATTAAGAAGGAAAAAAGAAGTAAGAAGAAAGAGCATATTTAAGGAAGATTACGAAGATATGATGATGTTGGTTCGGGAGGGCAGCGTACGTACAGGATTAATAGCTCTAGCCTGCATCGGCTCGTGAGCGATAAACACATAGGTCAAAGTTTTCCGGTTTATCTATAAGCTGAAGATATGCAGGCGCCCAGTAACTCAATCAACAACTCAACACGTTCAATATAATATAACATCGTAATATATTTCACGTTTCAAATACTACGGACTAGAATTATCACTGGCGAATGTATAGTATCTACCTAACCAGACGTCCCGTCCGAATCGAGATTAACACTTTGTTCTAAAAGGTTTTATGATACCTGATACCTATCCCCCCATGCCTGACCACCGCACCAGCGGCTCGATGCTGTGCCTGGACGCATTTTACGTGCGCATCCCTTTCTCGACGATCGGGATATTTTAGATTTGAGATTTATTAAATTATTTCAATTGTAAGCGGACGCTGTGATCTCTTGAACAATTATTCAACCGATGATAGTGAATATTCGCCTACTTTAGTTGAATCATATTTAGTGTTTATACTTAACGTTTTTTTTTGGACCTAGATAATTTTGAATAAAGCTAATCGATTTCAGGAACGAAGGTAGTAACAGCTGCGACAGTGATTAAGAAGAGTAAATATTTACGAAGTAAATAGAGTAAGTGAGAAATCCGCACCTGTCAGCAAGTTAATATTCTTGAGGCTGGAAGTCTCCTCTTCTTCGAAGCGAGCCAGGGGTGCTTCAAACTTTAATTCGGCCATTTTACCTGCCATGTCCCTCATTATTAACCACCTTTAACAATCCGAAGGCAACTCACTCCCTCGGGAGATATCACTACCCTACACAATCACTATTATCGTCTTAATTGTTTGCTTAATATCGAGAAAACTGAAATACGATATTCACGTAACCGATCCTGCTTCTCCGGCGTACGGAGAGCGACTGAGTCAAGGAGGGGAAGCTCGGTTCGGGAGTGGGGAGAGATGATTGGACGTTACCATGGCAACGACGAGGAGAAACATCGACGCTACAGAAGGGGACAGCGAATAAACAGCTAAAAGATGCGCTGATGCGGTTCTGCTTTTTAATTGTAGGTCTGAAGAAGGTTGTGGCGAACTTTATGCGAAAGTTTCGGTATTCCGGTCTCTGCGAATACCGAAATATACGCTGATTTATTTATTCATTTATTCATTAGAGCTTGGCAGGTGAAAATTAAATATGTTAAATAATAAATATACACATAAGAGGATCACTTTTATTTGTTTAAAATTCAAATCTGTTCTCTATTATTTATTACGAAAAAAAAAAATCGAAAAATAAAACAACGATTTGTCCTTAACGCGTCTTGTTTTAGATTTAAATCAATTTCATTTCACGTCTTATTGTATAGGTATACATATATGATCATAAATATTATAATGAGAGCGCTTTAAAATGAGGTTGCAACTTTCTCATTGGAGGCAATGTTTACGTTGTTTCTTTACAGATAAAATCTACATGTGTTAAAAAAAAAATAGGATAACAGCAAGTAATTCTTGATGCATTGTATATAATTATTATTTAATAAACTTGAGACAGTTGTTAATAATAAGATGGTCAATCTTTAACACAATTGCATTCCATTACTCTCCCTTCCGTTTCCGCCCCTATTTATGTACAAAATTCAGGTTCCGTTTTGAAAAACGAAGGCTGAATATTTCAGACTCAAAGAAATTACGAAAACTCTGGTACCGTTGGCTGCAATGTAACCCGCAGTAAATATAATTAGAAATGATGTATATGAAAGCTCTTCATGAGCACAAAGTCTGCGGTCTTTGAAGCACGCGAAACATGAACGTAAAAAAAAAATCAATATCAAGCTCCGAGAATTTTTTTAAAGCCGTACACGTATACGAGCTGTAATATGGCACTATAGTGATATTTACGAAAAAATAAAGAAATAAAAATAAAATTAGGAATGTAATTGAATATTTTTGATGAATGTAACGTGAATATAAGTCGTTAGTATTCAGCATCTTATAATTCAATAGATTCCTAACCAGCCCCAAGTTGCTGCGACATAAACGTATTTTCATTTTATCCTGATTAAAGGTATTATAAAATGTAAAGGATAACGTTATAATCATTATCTTGGATAGCCTACATTATTGACAGTTAGCGAACCGATAAGCAGCTCTACCTACCAGCAAGTAATTGAAGTCCTAAATACTGGAATCGATAATTGTACTCCGCCGATTTATTCCGTCGATAAAGTAGCGTTCCGTGATTTTCCAAAAATAGAATTTTGCACATTTTATAATACTCATTTATTATTATCCTAATCTTATCGTCATAAAAGTATTTGCCATTCAGTAATTATGGGATTTAAAATTCGTATCGGGTGTTATTACAAGTACGGGATGACCGAGACCCGCTTTACACGCGTGTGTGTTGGGTCAGCATCTATCAGGCGCATAATTACATGAGCGTGATATGATTTACGGAATAATAGTAAAGTTATTACGAAATTTGAACAGAGATTGTCTCGGGAAGGACGTAAAACTAGGAAATAATCTTAGAAACACTTTGACTTAATAATCTCTGTGTATAGCGTGTTTATACGGAACCTTGTTCACTGTAATTTATACCAAGTATGCCGTTGTGATAACTTGATTACGTTTTGTCATTTCACTGTTATTAAAACATGATCATTATATAAAATAGACGCAGCCAAGGTATTCATTACACAATGTACAGCAATTGGAAAAATCCGTTATGAAGAATACAAGAAAAGAAAGAAAGAAGAAAAAAATTAAATTAAATAAAAACTCTAATGATCATAACGGCCACACCTTGAAAAAAAATACGTGGTCATTACTCGAGCTGGAATATTAATCTCACATGCATGTAATAGCGCATTGTTTTATCCCCGGCGGTGATCTTGAACATGTAATGACTCAACGCGAAGTAAACTATTCCCCAGTACCCCCACTTTCTAGATCATTAACTCGACGAAGGTCGCAATTTGACATTTGGGGAAACGAGCTCGCCCGCCCTTTGAGTTTTCTAAAGTTTCGAACATCCCCGAGTGTCTGGTATTTTTTATAGATTGCAAATCAATAAATCATTATTATTCTCCGGAATCTACTCACTTCGTGCGATTTGTTCGAATAGAGAAATGTAACTTATGCACTTACCGTAAAAAAATGAACAGTCTGCAAATATCGCGATATGCGATGCGATAGACAGCGGAAATCAATCCTAAATGGTTCAAGGATCATTGAATTAATTCGGGTCTTCAGCTGGGGGCTGCGTAACCAATAGTAGCTAGTTTAATATATTGATCAAGTAGGCAATTGACCTATGTGATGGACGAAAGTACCCCATTAAATAAAATCATTATTAATATATGATCGCATACAGTAGTTGAGCTGTTTTCCGGGTCTATTTGCATTCGGAAAAAAAAAAAAAAAAAAAAATCCTTACACGCATAGATCATCCGTTACGTAACCCTCTCCGTTTTCTTTAATGATATTCACTGTCGAGCTTTTCATCGATCTGGTTTTAATAAAAACGGTAGTCGGTGAATAATCGTATTATATACCTATTCATGTATTGTAAATGATGGGATCGATAGTGTATAAAAACTATCAATATACGTATGTATGTACTACACCTATGTATACGTATCAATTGTGGGTGTCACAGTGAGATAAATTATAGTTTTAAACATTCATTAGATTGTTGTCGACCTTATTCGCTAAGCTATCACATGACACTAACACAATACTCTTTTTGCCTCATGCTAATACATGAACGTATTCATAATTGAGGTCGGGATGTGTGTCGGTCCGTTTACAATGTCCTCATAAGAGAGTGTATCTAATACATAGTTATAACTAATACACACAAGATTCGCGAGACTGTTATCATTAAATAATAGGATTGAACGATCATGTAATCCGATTAATATAACCATTATCTTTTTTTTTTTCGCGAAGTAGTAATATTGTCGTAATTGAATGGTACAATTGGAGATAAACTCGTGATATAGGTACAAGTATGTGCGTAGCTAAAATGGATATGCCAAAAGCAATTTCACTATTTACAGATATATGAAGAAAACTGTTACATTTTCATTATATCATATCGGACACTAATTACAACCATTCTCGCCTACGCAGATAGTCAATTCAGATAAGCAGATTTATTACTGACAGGCTATTCATTACGATAATGTAATGATCGCGATAAGATTATTCAATAATTTTTGGAGTATTTATTCAGTCGGAAATCTGAACGACTACTGGAATTATCAGCCTTATGTATACAAATATACACACACACATGAAAAACGTTTACGCATATTGTTACGTCGATCTAAAAAAGTAATCAAAGTAGCTGTGATTTTATAATTCAATTAAAAAAATTAGTAAAGAAGAAAAAAAAAAAAAAAATCCTGATAAAATCTTTCGGTCGGTTTGAATTCGATGAAATTATGCGCGTTGATGTTTTAGTAGATATAGGAATTAATTATAACGCTACTAATTATTGCATATAGAACCGGTCAGCGATTGAATTAATTTGATCGATTACCTGCACTTTGAATTATCAATGACATATTCGTGTTTCGTCACCGGTTAGTCAGAACATTGATACAGACATCTTACAGGTGAAAAAAAAAAAAAAAAACATTATAAGGATGTTAGATAAGAATCTCACAAGTTTATCGTCAAGGTGTATCAGAACATAATGACAATAATTCACTCAGACTTGTTGTCTAAAGGACATGGTAATTGTTACTATTTTTTTTTTAACATGATATAAGATAAAGGTAAACCGAGGTAAAGGAATAATTATAAACGGTGATCTCAATCCTGACAAATGACAAAGAACTATGAAAAATCAATTTCTGCGACGGTGAAAAATACAAATATATACGCAGAAAACGAATGATGATAATTCAAAAATTTATTTAGCCAGCCTAATAGATAGAAATACTTGACACAACGAAACAATTCCACCTACGTCACGGCTTTATCATGCACAACATGAGGAGAAAAAAAATAAAAATAAAAAACACTGCAAAACGTTCAAATAGAACAGCAAGATGCTAATAATAACGTTCAGTAGAACGATACCCGGTTTAACTACGGAAAAAAAAAATCATATTCACCGTAACTTTCAATTAACATTGAGAATTTTTCTTATCTGACGTGAATTTTTAGTCGCTGTTTAAATATCACCTTATTTCATAAAAAAGCATAGGGTCTCCGTTGGAGCCTGCGGGCATTGCAATATGATATCTCAATCATAAATTGTTAATGCACCACACGTCCAATTAGTATACGCAAATTATCTCTAACGTGAATTATGCTAATAATATGTTAGTCGGGAATAGGTGGAGTAAATACTAATTCCGTAAATAAGTACATCCAACTAGCGTAATAGACTGCGTTGAATATACTTCGACGGAAATTCTAATTCGCGAGTCCTTTCATTAGAATTGATGATAGAAAATATCCAACGATAATGATAATGAAAATAATTAACTAGCTATAAGTCAAGTATATGTAACTATCCGACAGCAGTTTAAACTAATTCACACGGAGATAGAGTAATCTATCAAATAATATTTACTTAAACCGGATTGATTAATTGTCGTCATGAATGGTTGTGAGACATAGGTATGTATGTACTGTTGCACGTTAATCATATAGTCAAGAATTGTTTCAGTTTTTTTTTTTTTTTTTTTTTGTTTTTTTTTTAATTTTTTCATGACGTAAACGGAGCTGTGACGGAAAAACCATCTCTATAGGCAAATAAGCAAAAAGAAGGCAATGCATCGTGTCGTAATGACTTGAGACAAAAAAAAAAAATTAATATACTGCACGAAGCTTGAAGGGAGTGATCCTTGTGTAACGGTGGACTGAATATTACTCGTACAATCTTTGAATACGAATGTGCAGGTGTGCACGAAAATTATCGTATCAATTAGTCTCGAAGGTTCGTGCTTACATATTTGTACTTCATAATGATTTGTATTAATATTCCAACGCGATCCCGCTTCGGGGATAATATTGAATAAAAATCAAACCGCCTGATCGTGTACGCGAAAATTGAAAGTTGTAAGTCGACGTATACTAAAAAATAAGAATCAACCGGTATAATATATCCGCTTCGCAAACGGATACTTACGATTCTTCGTATCTAGCAAAGAGTCTGTGTCCTGGTATTACACATTTATCTGATTTCTAGCAGATTCCGGATGTTGTAACTTTATTATTACCATCTGACGTAACGAATAATTCCTCGCAGACTCTGCACGCCGACCACGACGACCATTATACAGATTTTATAAATATTATACCTAATTATCAGAGAAATCATACCATTTCTCCAATTATTGAATAATATTATTTGTCAGATAATTAAACTGCTCATTGTCCTGCAGATTGTATTCAGTGTATGTATACCTATATAAATTTTTTTCATTCTTCAAGTTCTACTACAACAATGCATGATGTAATACAATCTCTGACGGAAATAGGAGTCTTATATTCTTTGGTATGTAGACTCTGACAACTTCCTTATCAAATCTAATAGAAAAATGGGTGTCCAACTGTTAGCTCTTTTATTCATATTTGTCGCACGTCATACACAGAGCTATAGATGTACTTATACGTGTGCGGTACAATGCTCGATGTACCGGGGATGTATCTATAATTTTTTTTACTGCTGCGGTAGTTCTCCGTCCAAAGCTAAAATTTCAGCTTACAGTATGTTTTTTTTTACATTTTTTTTTTTTTTATTTAAAATTTTACTCCACCGCATATTTTGATAAAGAGTTACACGAATTCGGTGATAAATGATAAAACACTCCTATACCTACGAATGCGCCAATTCGCTATGGTTTTAATGGTCCGTATATACGAAGAACGTACACATTACCATGACAGTAAACGATGCGACGAAGTCATCGTCTGTTTGACCAGTCCATCGTCAACCTTATCGTCAGAACGACGCGAGCGTGAAAAAGTATTAGAAAAAAATAATAAAAGAAAAAAACAAAAAATACGATCATTACCTAATTACACGTTTTTGCACTGCTAATAAAAGGTAAGTTGACGTTTGGCGAATGACGAGTTTAATCGAAAAAAAAAAAAAGGAATGACCTCCGACTGCATTTTTATCAATTTTATCATCCGATAAAAAGGAAAAAGATACAAAGAAAAAACTT